>JAJOOS010007897.1:0-81256 GCA_029582725.1 Solanum chiquidenum
ATATATATATATATATATATATATATATATATATATATATATTTATAAAAACCCAAGTCAACAAATATAAACAAGACTCTTACTCATCAACCAAACTTAACAACCATATGATACATGTCCAACATCACAACAACAACAATATATGTGATTCCACACCTTTCTAAGTAACTCGGGCCATCCAATGATCCCTAACACATCATCTATGGTGTCTAACATGCAATCTCGATCTACACAAGAACCACTCCAGCATATAAAACACAATAATCCAAGACAAGAGGCTTCTAATAGTTGGGTAGCATAGCGAGACAAGGCATAAAACTTAGCCTTATAAACTGCAACTTACATGCTGCCTTATTTAAGGGCTATAAACTCATCCTTCTTACGATCCCTGAGAGTGTGGAACACATATTTTTCCAGAAATAGGGCATGAAACTAGGCCCAAGTCATAAGAGGCAAAGCTGACGAACGACTCTCTACATGAGTCCTCCACCACTACTTGAAATTACCCTATAACTAAAAAGTAACAAACTCCACTCCATGTTATTGTACAATACCCAACTTATGCAATCTCTCATAACAATCTAGAATAAACTCGAAAGCATGCTCATTCTCTATACCATGAAACGTTGAAGGTTTTAGTTTCAAAACCTTGCTCAACAAGTCATGCTTGATCTTGGTCATAATAGGGCCTAGTACTGAATGAAATAATGCATTTGTACCTGAAGCTTAATCCATCTTGGGACTGTAGCAACAACGGGATAGGCACCCGTAACGTGAGTAGCCGACATAGTGGGAATGACTCGAGTACCTGCCAACCCACTCAAGAATGTCAACACTTGCTGAATAACCTCATATGATATATGGGGAAGACATTACCTCCAACTAGTGTTTCCATCTTTAGTTCTGCGCCGTCCTCATGAACTACCTCAACCTCATCCTCAACATGATCCTGGAGTGGGGGAGGGGTCGCCATCCTTAGCTTAGCCACTGCCTAAGCTCCACCCCTAGCGAGGGTCGCTCTCTATCTTCCCTTGTTCCTTTCTCAACTCCAAGCCTTCGGTTCCACAACTGGATCTATTACCCCTTCTCTGTTTTGTCTAGTGTTAACCATCTGCTGACAAGAGAATAAAGAGAGTTAGATACCCATTTAGATCGCCAAATACCAATTGGAATTAGGTAAAAGCACGAAAGAATAAAGATGAGATAGTTTCCTTAAAGTCCTGTAGCCTCTCGAACAAAAGTACAGATGTCTTTGTACCGTTCTACAAGTACTAGACCCATTTTGGTACGATGAGATCAATGAACCTAGGGCTTTGATACAATCTTTGTCATGGCCTAAACCATCACGAGAGGCACCCACATTAAACCCTCGTGAGAGAATGAATTACCTTATCCAACACTTAACCAACTAAATAGCTAAAAAACCCGCCGTAATAATTAAAGTCAAGATTCATAACTGAAATTGTTCACAAAAAAACTTGCGGAAATAACCCCCCTTAGAATCTGAAAGTTGTGTACCAAAAATTATAACATAGTCTATATTATGTGGATGCAACCCCAAACAAAATAAATCTAATTCCGAATAATAGACTATAAAAATGAGTAGAGGAATCCATGGTAGCCTTGAAGAAGCAGCTCACCCTTAAATTCAGGAAACATCTGTATCAAAACTAAGGTCGCGCAACAACCATCAGAATATGCCATGTACTCAATAAAAGAAGAGCCAGTGCAATATCAGTATACAAAAAACAATAGTGTACTGGTTGGATCATCGACCAACTCTAAATATACGAAATATGAACATATGACTATAACTTAGTAAAATAGGAAAAAATATATATAACTCAAGTTAGTGAATACAAAGAAGACTCCCCGTCATCAACCGGACTTAACAACCACATGAGATATGTTCAACATCTCAACAACAATATGTGTGATTCCACACCTTTTAAATAATCTAAACCACCCAAGGATTCCTAAGACATCATCTACGATGTTTAACATGCAATCTTGATCTAAGCAAGAATCATTCTAGAATTTAAATACAATAATTTGGCCATTCATGGACAAACATCTAATAGTTACACGACAAGAAATAAAGCATGGTTCACTCATGGGACAAACACACATAAACACAACCAAACATGTACTAGGCTGGTACCCAATTTAACCATAATAGAACCTATACTAGGCATGGTACTCGAGCCAATATATATATATATATATATTCCTTACTAGGCGTGGTACGTGAGCCAACCGAAAGTCACAAACATCACAACAATCACAACCACAATGAAAAACAACTTACACTTGTAAAACCAACAAGCATTTAAGACATTTCATTTCATCTAATTGACAACCAGATATCCTTAACACTCATTCCCTTATACCCTAAAAATTGAAATGTACATGCAATACTAACAAAACATTTAACATGCACATATAACATAATTTAGAAAATAGTTCAACCATTACCTACCTCGAATCAAGCCCGAATGCTCTACTAGACCGGAGCCTTCCCTTTAGCTTGATCTTGGACTAAAAACAATAACACAAACACAAAACCAAAACCAACACCAAATGGCCTAAATATCCCAATATTACATTTTAATCCCAAACCACAGGACAATCTCATGATCATTCCTCCCAACCCATAGCTTTTCCAATAATAATTCACCTAGAACTATCAATTTTATGGTTACAGTGATATAATCATGAATTAATAATTTATCAAAAAAAATCCTAGGTTCTACACCCTAAAATCCTTGTTACACTAGATTTTTCCATCTCAGTTCAAGCCAAACCCTCCCCAAGGCCTATAACTATTGATTCTAAGGTATAGAAATCGAAGAACTAGATTAGGAAAACAAATTACTTACCTTTATGAAAAATCTTGGTGGAAAACTGATGGAAATTCTCCCAAATTGCCTTTGTCATTCCCCGAAACGTTTTTGAGTAGGAATGAACATTTTTCGGAAAGTTTCTGCATTTACAACAACTTATCCCACTATAACGGCACCACCGTAGCGGACGTCGCCCGCTATAAGGGAAATTTCTCCAATATAGCGGTCATCATGGGAATAGTGTTTCACCCACTATAGCGGCTAACACGGGACAAAAACTCAAGAAGGATCCTAGTTTTACCCATTTCACAACACACATTCAATCCTTGACATTCCAGACCAACTCATTTACGTCAAGTTACATATCGAAAGTTATACTCCCCCAAATTCAATTCTGAAAAGTCCTATGTACTCCTTAACATCTTAGATAAAAGGAAAACCAGCTTAAACTTAAATATTCCACCTCACTCAAATTTTGTTGGAGCCTAGCCTAGTCTAAAGTTTTAAACTCCCCAACCCGGAAGTTTTCTCACCAAATTCATTTTATGATTAGCACTCATAACGACAAAAAGGGTCATTACACTCCACTTCATCCATGTCATACCAATATGATGTGTGATATCATCGATATCCCCACTATCCTAGATTATAGATCCAAGAAATTTGAATCTATCACTCTTGGGGATATTTAAAATGTCGTGTAACACCCCAAATATTTTTAAGTTAAGACTCGAACCATTCTTCATTTACTTAAAGGGTCATATTGGGTGATTCTTAAATTGCTCATATGTGTAAAGGTAAATTATTTAGTGTGGAAATTATTTTGGATATTAATTAAGGTAACTAGAATCTAGTCCTAGCACAAAGTTGAGTTGAAAGTTTCCTTACCGATTAAGTTTTGATGTAAGATTCTCTTTGGGTCAACTTCAAATGACCATATCTCTTAGAATATAAATAGTTACGTGGTCCATAACCTATCAAATTAAAGATATTTGAATCTTCTTTCCAACGCCGCCAAATTTTTAACAATCCGAGTTTTGAGTAAAAAGTTATGACCATTTTAGTAACCTGATATAGTGCAGTGACGAATTAGCAGATGGGAAAACATTAAATAGGGTCATTTTTGTCTTTTTACCTTTACAAGAACCCTAAATGGATTTCTTCACTAATTAGAGACTCAAAACAATCAAATTTTCATCTCTTAATCCATCATTCTATTCTCTCTCAAACCCTATGGCAAAACCCTAAGGAAAAATCAAAGTAGAAGACTCCATTCAAGATTCTTTCCATCTTTTTCAAGATTCTTCTTCAAGGTAAGTTTTTCTCCAAGAATTCCATTCTTTCCAACTGAAATTCCTCCATACAATTATGTATCACTAATGAAAATCATAATTCTTGGCCATAGAGTTTCAAGAAACTAATTCAATAAATCTCAAGAAAGGTTTTCTTTATTTTTCTCCTTCAAGATAGGGTTTCAAGGCTTCTAATCAAGTTTTTCTTAAAGATTCTTCAAGAAACTTGTTCTTTCAGGTATGTAAGGCTATCATAGTGTTGGACTAGTTTGTCCTCATTCCCTACATCTACTTTTAAATCAGTAAAAGAGTAATCTAGGATTCTATCCCTAGATTTGAGTATTCTTGAGATGAGATTTGAGTTCCTTATTCTTTTTGAAATTCTATTCCTAATTATTGAATTGCTATATGTTATGCTTTAAGATTCTTGAGTTGATTCGTTCATGTCTATAATTCAGCATGAACCTATGAATTGAGTATATTTGAGATGAGTAGTATCGATGAGTTCTGAGTATTGAGTTTTCTGTATTCCCCAAATCGCCCAAAAAACCAAGTTGGAAATGGCCAAATGCTTGGTGCCTTCGTCTTTTAAAATGGCACTGCCAAGCATAAAATTTCCCTTCGTGAAAGTGGAGGCCTCCCCGCGAATGAAGAGGTAAACAATGTTGACCCTCCATGATCGCGGTGCGAGGCCCGCGAATGTGAAGGCTAAGGAGGTTTACCCTTCACGAACATGGCTAGAGGTCTGTGAACACAAAGGAAAAAGGAGGAGACCCTCTGCGCTCGTGGCACAAGCTCTGCGAATGCATATGTTAGGGGAATCTTGTCTCCGTGAATGCGGTCAAGGACCCATGATCGTGAAAATGGAATCAGTTCTGCTGATCCAATTCACTAAGGCAACAAAATTCTCCATTTGGGGTCCAAAACTAATTTGGAATCCCGTTGGCGCAAACCAGGTATGCTCCAAGATCGGAAACAACATTCCAGACTCAACAGAATCACAACAACCAACGGAGGTCATTTCATGAAAATATTGACAAAAGTGAACACTTACAAAGAATTAACAAACAAAATACTAAAAGCCACAAAGTAATCTTGATAACCTCAAGAACCAAACCAAATGTCACTCCCCGAGCCTACACTCTAGGCGGGACTGACCCTCCAGAACCATTGTTGGCTCTAAGAAAACCCTTGGCCTGGCTTAAATCTTAGAGAAAGACTTTACTCAACATAATTGTACTTTAAAAATAAACTAAAATTGGAAAGATAACTGAGAAGGTATTATAATTTAACATTAAATGGCCAAAGTGGCAACTCAAGTCTCAAGCATAATTGAAAAGGAGAAGTAAAGACTCATGAACTAACATCAACTAACTATCTATGAAGCCTCAAAGAGGCTCACCAACAACTCTGAAGCTCATCTAGAATCAACGAAGCGCTGGATGCTAATCCTGGTTACCTGTATCTGCATCATAACAACAATGTAGGCCAAATGGCATCAATACATTGAATGTACGAGCATGCGAGGGGAATTCTAACACAAGACATACGCTTGAAAAGAAATGAAAGAACATACTTGGGCTCAACTCAACTCAACTTAACTCAGTTCAATATAAAGCAATTATATAAAAGTAATATAAAGAAAAGCTTCTAAAACATGGATAACAACTCTGTGTATTTAGAAATACAATAGTAACTGTGTATGTATGCCAAGATACAATATGAACTCTGTGCGTATATAAAAATACAAATAACTCTGTGTATATAAGAATACAAAAATACTTCTGTGGGAGTTTCTCTAATCAACAACCATCACTTAAGAGCTATGTGATGATACAACGTTTTGCCTCACCCTGCTAGGGCCTTCCTACACCTTGCCAAGGGCATGGAACCTAACTCACTAAGTGGATCCACTAGCCTATGCTAAAAAGCACTAAGGAATCATCTAAAAAGTATGACCCTTTTTAACCCATGATGGCTACATGGTTTATGGGGGATGTGAGTTGTTTCAACTCTCCCGCATATCGGTGCTCAATACTACTCCCAAAATATTACTAGCTCATATGTTTAAAAACATAACTTCTTTCTGTGGTTTGAGATTATTGCTCAAAAACTTAGCTCAAAGGATCTCTTGGAAAACAAAGTTTCCTCTCTTACTTAATTGTTAAAGCATTTACTCTTTACTGAAAACTAGTTCAAAGGCTCTGTTGGAAATCGGTGTTTCCTTTCTTATTTAATTGTGAAAACAATTACTCTTTGGGAATACATAGTCCCGATATACTTCTTTTGAAGAAATGAACTTCACTCTTTACTCTTTACTCAACTCAAAACTCAAGTTTTAAAACCAAGTTAAAACATTTGTAAAAGACTTTGGAAAGACTCTAAGAACTTGTCTTGACTTGACTCTTAACCGTCCTTGAATTGAATTATGGATTCAAGGCTCATGATCTCATGTTATGGATGATTTCATGTTGTTTAGACGTACCTTAGAGTATAGAAATCAACTAGAAAATATAGGTACGTTTCAAGGGAACTCAAACGGAAAGAAGTTGGAAAGGGTGGAAGACCTGGTGTCCCTAGTGCTCTGAGTGGTGCGGGGCGACAGACCCAAAACTTCAGAGCCTGGGTTGGGGCGCTCTGAGTGATGTGGCGCCCCAGAGCCCAAACTTCAGGCCCCAAAGTAGGGCGCTCTGGCTGGCGCGGCGCCCCATACCTCTGCTCAGAAAATCCCCAAATTTTCTTGCTCGTTTTTCAACTCAAAACCCTTTAGATTCGATTGGTTCCTTCCCCAAACACTTAGATTTGAATACATAACCAAAATATGCAAGAATCTACTCAAAACAACATCAAATTTCATGAATCTAACTCAAGAACTATTCAACAACTTCAACAATCAAGAGCCCAATAGAAACTTCAACACAATCCATCAAGAACTCAATTTCTATACCTTAAGAACATAATAACGCTGAATCAAATCATGATTGGCACGTGGGTGAAAGAATCCAACGCTATGTGATCTCATATACCTCGTAGGGATCAACCCTTGGTGAAATCCACAAGCAAATCTTCAAGAACGCGACGATTCTAAGCTTCTTCTCCTCTTTTTTCCTCTTGTTTTCTCTTCTTTTAAAACCCAAACTTATTTTTATGAAGCGTAAACTGAACCCAATCAGTTTAGAGGCCAACTTAATTACCAAAAACGAATTTAATTAATTGGGTAGTGAAAAGACCATAACACCCCTCGAAAATCCGGTTTTGACTTTCCTTATCTAGACAGCCAACTTCAAATAGGTATATCTCCCTCATACAAACTCAAAATTGAGCAAACTCGGTGGCGTTGTAAAGATAATTCAAAGATATTTTCTACGGTATCTTGTAGCCCACTCAACTCATGATGTTCTAGGAGTTATGGTTGTTTGAAGTTGACCCAAAACTCATACTTAACTTAATTTGTCAAACTTTCCAAATTTGATTATTTCCAAAAAAATGGTTTCTTCCTAATTCTAGTTCTTTCAAAAAGCGGGGTGTTACACCAAAGGTCATTCTAGACCAAACTCAGCATTTCGGATCTAACCGTGCTTACATACTTTGATTTTGAGTCGTTTATCAAGAAAATTTACCGAAGTCAATCCTTAAGGAATACTTAAAGGCTAAAACACCTAATCACACCAACTCAAAATGAAAGCCTTAGAACCCAAACCAATAATCACAATAGACCAAAATGACCCTTCCAAAGCTGATGGAACTGACAAAATTTTGATCCAACATGAAAATCTCTGGATGTCGACTCAATTCAACTCTTTAAGCATTAGGCCATGAAAACTAAAAACTCACACTAAATCAAAACTTCGAGAAGCATGCCACCCATCCCAACACCATACAAAAGCTATAAGGAAGCTACAGGAAGGGGTAAAATAGTTAAAACATGAAAAAATATATAAATGACTTCGAGGTTATTACACCATCACAACATAACATTTACTTACATGGTATCATTAAGAATAATTTCATTTATTGGTAACATTTCTCAAATTATGTATGATATCATCACAATATATGAATACACTGAGGTTTCCTTCATTAATTCATTTATAAAACTACTCACTCCTTTATGATACTATAAGAATATATTCATTTATTTTTATGGTATCATTAAGGTTTCCTAACCATTGATATACAACCAACTCATTTCTCAATGATATCATCATAACATATCATATACTGACATGGTATCATTAAGGATTGTTTCATATATTTATATACTATTATGATATCATTAAGGTTTCCTATAACCTAGGGCTGCATATTGGTCGGTTCGGTTCAATTTTGAAGTTTATCAATTTGATTTATCGGTTATCAGTTTGTAGACATGCTAAATCGTTAAGAACCATTAAGTTATTGATTTATGAGTTAGTGATTTATCGGTTATTGAGCGTTATCGGTTTAACCTTTAAGATTTAACACAAAAAATAAATGATTTAAAAATACTTAGAAACATGGTGACAAACCAAATCAAGCATGTACATGAGTTGATAGATTGTATCTTCCTAAAAAATAACACTACCACATTGTAGAATAATCGAAAGTTTGAAACTGCCAGAAATAAAAATAAGAAATTAAATTCTAAGTCAAGGACTTTATGTACCGAATGGTATAAATATAATTTATTAATTTACTATCGAATTATCTGTTAACCTGCTAAGAAGAACATCAAACCGTTAAGAATCGATAACCTGATAATAAAAAAATCAAAACCGTTAAACTAATAACCCAATACCGATGAACAAATAACTTTTTCTCGATTTGATTATCGGTTTCAGTTTGGTTTTGAATAGTCCTACTACAACCATTCATTTGCTACCAACTCATTTATCAATGATACCATCATATTATATACTGACATAGTATCATTAAGGAGTGTTTCACATGTTCATATACTGATATGGTATCATTAATGTTTCCTACCTCCGTCACATTATTCTTATGTACATACTTTTAGAGTATCATTAAGATTTACTTTAGGTCTCAATAATACCAGTCACAATACTTTTATGGTATCATTATACTTATGTACATACTGTTCTGATATCATAAATGTTTAATCTAGTTTTTTAATGAGGCACTCCTTAGTCATTCTTGATTATTTATTATTAAATTTTACTTTCATTTGAAAAAGCAACAAATTATAAAAATATATTTTTCAATATTTTAGATTTTAATAAATAAGCTAGTGATCTTAAGTATTTTCTTAGTTATTTTGTATTGTAATGTTTATATTTAATTTTTAATTTATATTAATCTAAAAATAGGTTATATATATATTTTTTAATATTTTAAAAGAGATATAGAAAATACAAAATTACTGCAATGGATAAAAAATAAGATAATCTAACGAAAGAATATTAAAAAATTATGATAAAACAAAACGAAATGAAACAAAAACAAAAAAGAAACTAACAAAGTAAAAAATAAATACAAAAAGATTAGTTAATAGGAGAAAAATAAAGAGAAAAAGGAACAAAAAAGAAAATATTCTTAATTGTTAGGAAGAAAGAAATAAAAAATTAAGTCTTTAATCATTATTTACCTCATATTTAGTCTTTTTATTGTCGTTTTTAGCATGAATTTTATGAATTATTATTACGTTGTGTATTTTATTTGTAGGATTATTGTTGTTGAGATGAAGAAATTTGGAGCACAAGTAAATTAAAAATGTGAAATCTTATAAGGAAATCAAGAAGACAACTTAATTGATTAAATTAAGTATTATATTAAAATTCATATATATATATATATATATATGTAACCGTCTATGGGGGCATGCGGTGTAAATTTTTTGTGCCGACTGAACACATTTAAAATTATTAAGGGATGGGGTATGTGAGTATAAATATTTTAAGTTATTAGTCTATTTAGTGTAGTTTTCCTTTTAATAAACCCAGTCATGTACAATTATTCTCAAATCACACAAGAGATATAAAGCTCACTGGGAAATCCCAGTGCGACAAGCTCGAATGAAAACCATTAACAAAATTAATTGATCTCTTGCTTTCCTATGAGATACTATATGTTGCACCAATTGAACCATCCTTACGAGTAACACACACATAGTTAACCCAAATGTAGCATCTCAAAAATTTCAAAGTTAAGACTCGAGTCATTCTTTATGGTGAATAAAATTTTACCGAGTGATTCTAATTTTCTCAGATGTTAAGGTCACTAGAATTCCCTAGCATAAAGTTGAATTGAAAACTTTCTAAACGTTTGAGTTGCATTATGAGATTTTTCTTCAGTTAACTTCAATCGACCAATATTTTTAGCACATAAAGAATTAGGTGGACTATGAGCTATCAAATCGAAGGTCTCTAGGTCCTCTTTTTGATGCCCCCAAGTTAGCTAAATTCTGATCTCCGATAAAAGTTATGTCTGTTTGAATGAAGCTTCTCTAGTTAAGGCTTTCCATTCAGTTTAGGAAAGGATATTTTGGTCTTTTCCTTTTACCCACTTGTCTTAAAACATTTTTCTTGACCCAATTAAGGGTATAAACAGATTCTAATTACCCATTCACGTTCAAAACACTTAGGGTTTTTAGAGCGAGGTTTTTAAGCGTTCTTCAAGATTCGTTAATTTTCGCCAAGAATATCGTTCTTTCCTGGTATGTGCGGTTTCCCATAGTGATGGACTTGTTCGTCCTCATGACAATCATGTAGTTCTTCCATTAATTCATCTATGAAATTATTTATGTAAAGATTCTTCAGTAGTTCTTGAGTTTTAGCCTCATTCTTTATCAATGGAGGTTTTGAGTTCTTGAGGTGAGGGTCTTACGAATGAGTGGTGTTTCTTGATAGAATTTGAGTGAGATTTCTATAAGTTTGTGTTGGTTTTATGAATCAAAGAGAGTTTTGAAGAAACTAATTGGTTCTAAATGAGTTAGGACCCAAAATTCAACAAGAAAATTTGTCGGATGTCTAGATCCAGGCTGGGGAAATGTGCTCCCATAGCTCCAGGAGGGTTGGGGAAAGAGCCAGGGGGGTTTTCACCCTACACCTGTAGTAAGCCCCAAAGAAGCCCCAGTACTTTTGGGGCTGGCGCGGCTGCTATGCTAGGGTCGTTAGGCCCTTCTCTCCTCCATTCTTGGCTCCTTATGTATTTCTTTGAATCGTGTATTCATTCTTTACATGATATTAACTCTTAAAGTATTCATTAATCATTAAAATATCCTACATATCCTAATCACATCTCTTAAATTATATTTCAAAATTAAGAGAGACTAAGAGGAAAGTTCAAGAGGGTCATTTGAGTCAAAGTGAGATTTATTTTTAAATTAATTATAGTTTCGAACCAAGTCTTGTATTCATGAGTTTTCATATGGTTATTGAGCTCCTCGAGTTGAGTCGTTCGTGTCCATAATTCCGCAAGAAACCTACGAATTGAGTTATAAGTCTTGAGACACTTTGGAAGCCAATCATTGTGTTTCAAACTGAGTGTTCTGAAAAAGTGTAAACGTTCTATTTCATAAAGACTTAAGAGTTTCTATTGGTATTTATTCATATATATAAATGTACCTATGTTAATTATTAGACTTGAAAGATAAGTTCATAAGTGCATGTTTTCAAGAATGTAACACGTCCAATGTTTTGAAAAGTATTTCAATCGAGTAAGAAGTCCATTCCTTATAATGGGTGAATTGAGCATAAAGTTAGTCTTTTATGATTTGGAAGTCCCATAAAATTATGTAGCCAGCGTAGGATATGATAGCATTGATTCTTCATGCGACTCCTCACTGCCTCTGAGAAGACCGATTAGATGGATCCATAGTCATGATATCATCGTATACCCTGACAAAGTATAGGATAGCCCTGGAAACGTGAGGCGAAACATTGTATCATTGCTAAGCTATTGGTAATAGTTGTCGGTTAGAGAAACTCCCCACAGGTAAAGTATATTATTTTTATGTTGCTTTCATTGTATATCTTATTGTAAAGCTTAATTGGTTTTCACTTCATATTCATGTGTTGTTCCTGTTATGTTGCTTTTAGTTATTCAAGCCAGTAAGTTGTTTACTCAAGCCTTATCACTTACCAGTACATTTAATGTACTGACGTCATTCGACCTGCATCATTTATGATGCAGATACAGGTGCTCAGGATCATCAACAGACATTTCGTTGAGATCACTTTTCACTCGCAGACAGTATTTGGTGAGACCTCATTGCTTTCGGGAGACTAGATTTTCATTCAGCTTAGCAGTATTGGAGGTGTTGTAGGTCTTGTCCTGACATCTATATTACATTGTTAGAGGCTTCATAGATAGACTAAATTAGATGTTTTCATTATTTTCTCGGAATGTTTTATTTAACTTATGACCCATGTTAAATATTTTTACAAGTCAACTGTTTTAACATTTTCTTAAATGTCTAAGTGTTCACATATTTTAAGCTTTTGCGTATTGCTTAGTGTCATGTAAGTCATGTTGCCAGGCAAGGGTTTACTGGAGGATAAAAAGTGGTTCTCGAGTGCCAGTTACGTCCAGGGTGTAAGCTCGGATTGTGACAAACTTGGTATCAGAGCATAGAGTTTAAGTGTTCTAGGGTATCTATGAAGCTGTGTCAATATGATCTTATTTATGGTTGTGAGGGCCCCACTTCTATAAATGAGGGACTACATACACTTAAGAAAAATTTCCCTTCTTTCATACTCTAAATCATGCAATAGAGATGTGTCATAAGAAACTTATTCAAACTCATGCATTTTTCATATTCATTCGACTCCCTCTCATACTCAAGGTAGTTGAAAAGCCAAGCCAAATCCTTATCGATGAGTTAATCTCAACAAAAGTCTTGAGAAATTCATGAGACTGTAGAGGAGATTAAGAGAAGCCCGCGAGTGAGTTAAGTGTTTAGTTTCAAAAGAATGCACTCTTATCCATATGAATCGTGCGTTCGAGCTAAAAGAGAGATGCATTCCCAGACTCTTTTCCCTAAACCTTGTTTCAGTTGAGACCCTTATGAGAAAGTATGCTTTAGAGCTTGGGTAGTAATTGCACCTAAAAAGATAGTATGAGTTATGAGATTATAAGCAGTTGTAGTTAAAGTGACTAGAGTTAGAAGAATGCATATAAAGGTGTAGTAATCCAAGAAGGGATAGAGTGATGAGGTAACTTATGCTAATGTAGTCATGCACCTAGTAAGTTATTATTGAGGAGTTTTCCCTTATGGGTTGACTAAGAAGTGATGAGTTTGTGAAGATTTAATGATAGTAGGTAGAATAAGAGAGATGTATTCCCAGACTCTTTTCCCTAAACCTTGTTTCAGTTGAGACCCTTATGGGAAGTGTGTTTTAGAGCTTGTGTAGTGTTTTCACCCAAAAATATAGTATGAGTTATTATGTTATAGGCAGTAGTAGTAATATTTCCCAGAGTTAGAAGAATGCATGAAGATGTATAGTAATCTAAGAAGGTAGAGAGTGATGAGGTAAATTAGGTTGTTGCAGTCATGCACTAGTAAGTTATTAATGAGGAGTTTTTCTTTTATGAGTAGACTAAGGAATAATAATTTTGTATAGAGTTCATGATAATAGGTAGAGAAATAGTTATTAGTTAGGATGAGTTGGAGTATACTTTAAGTAGAAATGAGTTAATGATGATGTGTCATTGGGTTAGTAACGACCAAGTGTAGGTGTTGAATAGAAGAGCAGGAGTATTTATGAGGTGATAGCTCTAGGCTAGGATTATGATTTTTGAGGGAGAGCCCATAATATTTATATCGTTATAAAACTAATTTGGTAATGATATATTGTAACACCCCGGATTTGAAAGAGTGAAGATAGTGAAATTTCAGCACTTATAGGTGCCATTCACGAGGGCCAACCACGGCCCGTGGATTGAACCACGGCCCGTAGGTAGGTCCGTGGAAGGGGCACCAAAGATTTTCCTAGGCCATGAACCACTACTGGACCTACGGGCCATAGGTGGATCCACGGTCTGTGGTCCAGGGGTCGTAGGTCCAGGAAAAAGTCTCTGACCACCAACGACGAGTGTGCAGGACAGACGGTTGGTCAGTCCACGGTCTGTCGGTGGGGTCTCGTAGGTCACTTCTGGCAGTTAAGTTTCAGGGGCAGTTGGGTCCTTTACTAATTAATTAGTACCTATACTATATCATTTTGTCTATGTTTAGGACCCCTATATAAGTCTTTTAACCCCCAAATTCACCCCATTTTATTTCATTCTTCCAAATACACAAAAGAAAATCAAATCTCCTCCCAAATATTCTCTCTCTAGAAACTTGAAGTAGAAGAAGATTCAACTTAGGGTTTCAAGCTAAGGTCACAATTTCTCCATTAAAGGCTAGCATTTGTAGTTAAGGTATGATAGTTTTCATCCATGGAGTTCTGAAATTCCTCTATTTCAAAAGGTAGAATTCCCCAATCGAGTTAGGGTTTTCTTCAATTGTCATGGGTTCTTTTCATTATTGATTTAAATGATCGAATTATGATCTTCTATGCATGAATTGATGAAATACTATGGTTTTATGATGTTTTCCCCTATGAATCCATGTGATCCCCAATGTTTTCAAGTTATGAACTATATGATGTGGGATTTTGATCTTCAAGGAAGAGTTTTACGAAATTGAGCATGTATTACTAGGTTTACATGAATTTATGATGAAATCTATATCTAACCCATGTTTTCTAATAGTTGATGATTGAAAGTGGGTTTTGGCTTCAAGGAGGTGAATTATGGACTTATTGATGAGTCCAAGATTTTGACTTATTTAGAGCTTTGTTATGATAGTTTAAGTGTCCTCAAATGCATAATTTATGCTCTAAACTAATGTTAAAGTGTTGATTTACAGTTATGAAGGCTAAGGAGTAAGGCAAGGACACTACAGGGTAAAAAAGAGCAAACAAGCTGAAGAAGTGAAGAAAAGCGATCCTGGTGATCGCCAAGACCACTCGGTGAACTGTCGAGTGGATCTTTAGCTCGCCCAAAGTTCCAGCATGCCAGCCCTGGGGAGGAATTGACTTGGCGACAAAAAAGGGCAGTCAATGGATCACCGAACGACTCTGTGATAACACACTTGAAAGCCTAAAGTCACAGAACCCTGAAGACAAATGGCCAATGCAAACCGGCGATGGATTGGAGCGAAGGGAGGATCGCCGACTGGGTTGGTGAGGCGTGACTTACTTCGCCTAATGGCCTTTCAGACTAAAAATTTGATAGCTATAAATTGAAATTTTAAGTGAAGAGTGAGGAGTTCTGATTCCCTGAGTTCGAGAGTTTGAATTTTTCTTTGAGTTTCTGAGTTTCCATTGTAGACTTTGAAACTTTTGAACCTTAAATTTGAGAATTTGCAAGTGGGTTTTGGAATTTATTCAGTTTGGAGCATTGTAAAGACTTGGAAACTTTTACCCAACTCATGGCTAATATAGTTGTTAATTGTTTTTATCTTTTTATGACGTGTAGCTAAAACCCCAATTCTTGGGGTGTGATCATGTGATTATTTGTCTAATTAGCTTATGTGTATTGTTGTTTAATGATTTAAATGTTGTTTTAATGTGGGTTTAATCGATTGTTGTGTATTAATATTTGAATTGTAGTTGCAAATGCCATTCTAACTTAGAGTTCTGGGATTGCTTGAGAAAGAGGTTTTAGAACTAAGGTTTTTGATTAATGATATGGGTTCAGCTCAAGAGAGTGAATCCTAAGCTCGATTCTACCTATCTACCTCGAGAGAGTAGATAAATTAAGGTTTTGGGTTGTTCTTATTGTTAAGCTTGTCTAGGTTCAACAGAACTCGCTTAAAGCATAATAGTTATTCGAGAGAAAACTATTGCACCTATAGTCTAGCCAACCCACAGTGATTGAACAAATTATTAATAAACTTCAATTACCCATATAACATAATTAGCCTATAATCGATCACATTCCGAGAATTCCTCTCAACATTTTTTAGCCCCCTTTTTTTTGTAGTTGTTTTAGTTGATTATTGACAAACCAATCCCCCCATATGACATTTGTTGTCAACCCTTTCAATTTAACTAAATGTTTGCAATAATTTCTATTCCTACCACCAATTTGATTACATTCGTAACTTCGTAACTGAATTCGAACTTGTATGTACCGCTCCATGTGGGTTTGACCCCAACTCTTCGTTGGGTTTTATACTAGATTACGATCACCCACACCTAGTGTCTGATGAGGTGTGGTTGAGCATTTATAAAAAAATGGCACCGTTGTTGGGGAGTGTTGTTTAGAATTCTATGATTGAAGTTTGAATTGTGATCTTTTTGTGTTTTAGTTGAATATACTTACATTGTTTTGTGTTTGTGTTGGCTGTGTTTGAACAGAAAAAGAAATGAGCGTGAACGGGAGAAATGGTAGCCAAGTTGGTCATCAAAATGATATCGAAAATCTGAATGATGTTAATGACCCGCTTCAATTTGGTGGTGTTGGTGCTATATGTTTACCTCCTATCGTGAGGAATGCAGTGTTCCATGTGACGAGCACAATGCTGCAACTCTTGCAAATGAAGGGGTTATTGATGGTTTAACGCATGAATATCCTCACGATCACATTAGAAACTTTGTGGACATTTGCGGCCCTTTCTCATTCAAGAATATATCCTAAGAGTTGGTTAGACTTAGGTTTTTCCCATTCTCATTGATGGGAGAGGCTACCAAATGGTTAGCCGATCTCCCAAGAGACTCAATCACGACTTGGGCTGAATTGACTGAAGCATTCTAAACAAGGTTCTTTCCTCCTTCGAGTATGATGTCTTTGAGAGATAAAATCCAAGGTTTCAAACGTTTGGATGGTGAGCCAATCCATGAGACTTGGCTCCGGTTTCAAAAATTAGTAACTCAATGCCCGACTCATGGACTCCCAAATAATGTCTTGCTCCAATAGTTTTACCGGAGTCTAGATTCGCTGAACATGGGAGTGGTTGATCAACTTGTCCAAGGTGGTATTATGTAACAACCATTTGAGATTGCTTCTGTGTTGCTTGATAACATGACCAAGACTAACAGAGCATGGTACACTCGTGAAGACTAAGTGTCTCTTCTCACTTTTAGAATGACAAAAGAGCAGATCAAGAAGGATCAAGATAGAGACCAAAACATGGAATAAATGATGACCCAACTGGATATCTTGTCGAAAAATGTGATGGGTAGTGGGTTGAAGAGTGTAAATGCTGTTGGTATTCGTGGGGAAAACCCCGATGAAGCACACTTTGAGGCGGTGTACAATGAGGAAGTGAACTTCCTTGCAAATCAAGGAGGAGGTTTTCGTCCAAACTATCCTAGGCCGGGTGGAAATCCGAGTTGGAATGAAAACGATGGATAGAGAGATCACGACAGAGAATGGCGTGACCATAATGCTACTTGGAAGGAAAGGGATGGTGACAAGGAGAGATATGTGCCACCCCATGAGTGTTAAAAGCCTAAAGAGCAATAGGCTAACCCGAAAAATTTTCGTACATAAGACATGCTTGCACACATTCTCAATAAGGTAGAAGGGCCGGACAAAGTTTTAAAAGAAATGAAATAGGATGTCTCTACACTTAATCAATTGGTCACCTCACACTCAATGTCCATCAAGCAATTGGAAACACAAATAGGTCAAATTTCATATCATTTGAACCCAAGACCAAAAGGGGGTCTACCAAGTGATACCTTGGCTAACCCAAATAACGAACCTTGAAAATTCATCCTCGTCATTCCACAATGTTAACTAAGGTGCTTCTTGGGAGGCAACCCAATGTTTATTGCTTTTATTTATGTTGTTTGAATAATGGGCGTTGAATGTGCAGGTTGAAAAGTTAAAATTTTTTGGAGAAAAAGTCCAGTCGGTGACTCGCTGAACAGGTTGGCGAGCCTGACTTGGACCGCCGTTGAAACCACCCAGCTTGATGGGGTTTTTTGTAAAACTCGGTAGGCAAAACGCTTAGTCGGCGAACCCGACTTAGACTGCCGTTTGAACCCCTAAATTGTTGGGAAGTTTTGTAAAACTCAGCGAGCCAAAATACCTGTAACACCCACTATTTGAAAAAGCTAGAATTAGAAAGAAATTATTTTTGGAAATAATGAAAATCTGAAATTTGGCAAGTTATGTTGAGTATGAGTTTTGGATCAACTTCAAACGACCATAAATCTCAGCACATGATGCGTTAGGTGAGCTACAAGATATCAAATGAAAGGTCTTTGAATTATATTTCTAACTCCACCGAGTTTGCTAGTTTTTGAGTTCGTATGAGGGAGATATGCCCGTTTAAAGTTGGGCTGTCTGAATAAGGAAAGTCACCTGAATTTTAGAGGGGTATTTTGGTCTTTCCCTTACCCAATTAAGTTATTTCATTTTCAGTAATTAATTAGTGGTCTAAACTGAATTGGTTCAGTTAACGCACTCAAATTTCACGCTAGGGTTTTAGAGAAAAGAACTCAAGATGAGAAAGGAGAAGAAAAGGTGAAGATTCGTCAAGTTCTTGCGATTTTGGTTGCGGTTGTTGCCAAGAATTTGATCATAAGAGATATGTTAGTTCACATAGCGTTGGGTTCGTTCACCCACATGCCAAACATGTTTATTTCAGCGTGAATGCGTCCTAAAAAAATTGAAAGTTGATGTTTTTGATGTGTGTTCTTGAGATGTTCGTGTCGATTGTTAAAGTTGTTTTGAGTTAGATTCTTGTGTATATATTTTGGGTATATGAATCTATAAAGAAATTGAGAAAAAAATCAAATTTAATCGAGTTAAGATAAAAAAATGAGAAGAAAAATTCATCAGGTTTACCTGGGGGAGAGCTGGCACGACGCGCCACTGGTACGCCAGCAGTGTGCCAGAAATGAGTTCCAGTACTTTGGGGCTGGCGCCCCGCGACACCAATGCGCCCGGGATGTCTTCCCCCACCCATTTTTTATCTTTTAGCTCGTCTGAGTCCTTCCAAAGTGTACTAACAGTTCCTATCAATTCTAACTACTCTAAATGACTTCTAAACATCTAGAAATCAGCCGTAAACACGAATCATAACCTTGAATGCATAAATTCAAATTTAAGGAAAGTTAAGAGAAGTCTAGAGAGTTCTTAGAGTCTTTTCGAAAGTCTTTTCCAAGCGTTTGAAACTTGTTTTAAAAACTTGAGCATTGAGTTGAGTAAGAGTAAGAGTGAAGTTCATTTCTTCAAAAGATTATATGGGAACTAAGTCTTCCCAAGAGTAAAATGTTTTCACATTTAAACAAGAGAGGAAACATCGATTTACAAGAGGGCCTTTGGGATAGTTTTGAGTAATTATCTCAAACCACAGAGAGAGTCCTACTTTTAAACATATGAGTTGAGTATATTTTGGGAGTAGTATTGAGCACCGATATGGAGATGAGTTCATAATAACTCAAGTCTCCATAAACCATGTAGCTAACGTGGGTAGAAAGTGTCATACTTTTTAGATGATTTCTTAATGCCTTTCAGGATAGACTAGTGGATCCACTTAGTTGAGGCGTTCTATATCCCGACAAGTTATAGGATAATTCAGGCAGCGTGGTCACATAGCTCATAGTGATGGTTGTCGGTTAGAGAAACTCCCACATGATTATATTACTTTATTATTATATAAATTGAGTTGCTATTGTATTTCTCCAATACATTGAGTTGTTACTTACTGTTTAAATGCTTTATATAAACTGCATCTTTACTATTGTTTATTTCTGCATTGAGTTGAGTAAAGCTGTAGGTAGGCTTTTCTTTCATAATTCAGTTCAAGATTATGTCACGTTCATTTTCCCCTCGCATGCTTGTACATTCAATGTACTGATTCCATTTGGTCTGCATCATTTTATGAAGCAGATACAGGTAACCAGGATCAGCATCCAACGCTTCGTTGATCCAGTCAAGCATTCAGAGTCTTTTGGTGCGCCTCCTTGCTTTTCAGAGGATTTTTTTTTGCTTTATTTATTTTAGTTGTTAGGATGATCGGGGGTCTTGTCCCGATATCCATTTTAAGTATTAGAGGCTTCATAGACAGTTAGATATTAGTAGTTCAATAGTTTTATTCATTTAAGTTGTTTTGATCATAAGATTTGAGTTGCCTTTATGGCCAATTGAATACTTTCTTTTATACATTCTACGTTTGAGTTATGAATTTATCTCTTGAGTTTTCTTAAATGTTGAGTAAAGTCTTCTGCTGAGTAGTAAGCCAGGCCAAGGGTTCGCTTGGTGCCAGCAATGGTTCTCGAGTGCCAACCTCGCCTAAGGTGTTGGCTCGGGGAGTGAGAAACTTGGTATCAGAGCACAAAGTTTAAGAGTCCTAGGGAGTCTATGATGCCGTGTCTGTAGAGTCCTAGTTATCAGTGTGAAGCACGCCACATCTATAATCAGGAGGCTGCAACATGTAGGAACTATCTCACTTATTTCATATTCATTTCATGCGATAGAGTCAGCCTCTATAAAGTTTCCTTCTAACTCATGCTTACGCGTGTCTTTTTGATCATGCCTCCATGAAGAACTGTCAGAGGTCATCCTGCTAGAATAAATGTTGAGGAACAAGGGGTACCTAATGCACCTGAAGTGCAACCCCAAGGTAAGGTCACTAACGCTGAGTTCTGTGAAGCTATCAGGATGTTAAGTCAAGATGGGACCAATCAAGTTGGGTAACATAGAGGAGTTCGATAGGAAGCGACTGATACCTTAAGTATTCGTGAGTTCTTAAGGATGAATCCCCCAAGCTTTACCGGTTCAAGTGTCTGAGGATCCGGAGAACTTTGTAGAGGAACTGTAGAAAGTGTTTGAGGTTATGCACGTTGCTGATACTGAGAGAGTAGAGCTAGCTACTATCAACTGAAGAGTGTTGCTAGGACTTGGTTTGACCAGTGAAAGAAGGGTAGAGCTGATGATGCACCAATTTTTAGCTGGGCTGTGTTCGAGAGTGCTTTCATGGGGCGTTTCTTTCCCAGTGAACTAAGAGAAGCCAAGGTATGATAATTCCTCACCTTTAATCAGGAATCTATGAGTGTTCATGAGTACAGTCTGAAGTTCACCCAATTTTCCCGCTATGATCCAGAGATGGTTGCTTACATGAGGAGCAAGATGAGTTTGTTCGTTGCTGGGTTGTCTCGTCTGTCAAGCAAATAGGGCAAGACAACTATGCTGATAGGGGACATGGTTATAGCAAGGTTAATGATCCATGTGCAGCAGGTCGAGGAAGATAAGCTAAGGGACATAGAGGAGTTTAGGAGCAAGAAAGCTAAGACAGGGAAAGAATCCTGGAAGCAAAAGAGTAATGCGAACATGTCTTATTTCCAACATAAACATAAGGGGCATACTTCATCATCTGCTAGTGCACTTGCACCAAGAAATATAGGTGAGTTCAATAACCATAATTCACAGAATTTTACAGCTAAACCGGCATAGTCTCAACGTAGTGTGGCACAAGGAGGTAATTGGGCTCCTATATGTGCTAAGTGTGGTAGGAACCACCCATGTAAGTGTCGGGGATAGCTCCACTGGTTGTTTCAAGTATGGTCAAGAGGGCCACTTCATGAAAGAGTGCCCCAAGAACCGGCAAGGTAATGTGAATAAGGGCAATAAAGCTCAATCTTCTTCAGTTGCTCCACCAGACAGAGCTGTACCTAGAGGAGCTACTTCAGGGACCGGCGGAGGGATACACCGTCTTTATGCTATCACAAGCTGCCAAGAGTAAGAGAACTCTCCATATGTTGTCACTGATATGATCAAAGTTTTTCCTTTTGATGTTTATGCATCGTTAGATCCAGGAGCGAGTGTATCTTTTGTGACTCCTTATATTGCCATGAATTTTGACATTCTTCCTGAGCAACTTCTTGAGCCCTTCAGTGTTTCTACACCTGTTGGTGAGTCTATTCTAGCTGAGAGAGTCTATCGTGATTGTACCATTTTCATCAATCACAAGAGCACCATCATTGATTTAGTTGAGTTAGACATGGTAGATTTTGATGTCATTCTAGGTATGGAATGGCTTCATGCCTGTTATGCCTCAATCGATTGTAGAACTCGAGTTGTTAAGTTTTAGTTTCCTAATGAGCCAGTCTTTAAGTGGATGAGTAGTTTACTAGTGCCTAAGGGTCGTTTCATTTCATACCTTAAGGCAAGAAAGTTTGTTTCCAAGGGGTGTGTCTATCACTTAGTTTGAGTTAATGACTCTAGTATTGAGATACCTTCTATTCAGACAGTTCCAGTAGTAAGAAAGTTTTCAGAAGTCTTTCCAGATGATCTTCTCGGATTCCCTCCTGAGAGAGAAATAGACTTTGGTAAAGATATTCTTCTCGATAATCATCCTATCTCCATTCCGCCATATAGAATGGCACTAGTAGAGTTGAAAGAGTTAAAAAAGTTAAAAGAGCAGTTGAAAGATCTTCTTCAGAAAGGTTTTATACGACCAAGTGTCTCACCTTGGGGTGCTCCAGTATTATTTGTGAGGAAGAAATATAATTCTCTTAGAATGTGTATAGATTACCGTCAATTGAACAAGGTTACTATGAAGAATAAGTATCCTCTTCCGAGAATTGATGATCTTTTCGATCAACTTTAGGGTGCCACTTGTTTTTCTAAGATAGACCTCAGATATGGCTATCATCAGTTGAGAGTAAGAGAAAGTGATATCCTATAGATAGCTTTCAGGACTCGTTATGGTCATTATGAGTTCCTAGTTATGTCCTTCGGTTTGACGAATGCTCCCACAACATTCATGGACCTTATGAATAGAGAATTCAAGCCTTATTTAGATATGTTTGTTATCGTACTCATTGATGTCATTCGAATCTATTCGAGGAATGAGGAAGATCATGCTAGTCATCTTATAGTAGTTCTCCAAACTCTAAAGGATAGAGAGTTGTATGCAAAGTTCTCTAAGTGTGAGTTCTGGCTTGAGTCTGTGGCATTCTTAGGTCACATTGTTTCCGGTGATGGAATTCGGGTTGATACTCAGAAAATAGAGGCAGTGCAAAACTGGCCTAGGCCCACATCTCCAACTGATATTAGGAGTTTCTTGGGGTTGGCTGGATATTATAGAAGGTTCGTTGAGGGTTTCTCATCTATTTCATCTCCTTTGACTAAGTTGATTCATAAAATAGTTAAGTTTCAATGGTCTGAGGCTTATGAGAAAAGCTTTCAGGAATTGAAAAAGCGGTTGACTACTAACCCAGTATTGACCTTACCAGAGGGTACGCAAGGTTTTATTGTGTATTGTGATGTGTCCAGAGTGGGATTAGGTTGTGTGTTAATGCAGAATGGTAAAGTTATAGCTTATGCCTGCAGAAAACTTAAGGTTCACGAGAAGAATTACCCAACCCATGATCTAGAGTTGGCTGCCGTAGTATTTGCTTTGAAAATATGGCGTCACTATATTTATGGTGTTCATGTGGATGTGTTCCCTGATCACAAGAGCCTTCAGTATGTGTTTAGTCAGAAAGAACTTAATCTGAGACAGAGGAGGTGGTTGGAGTTACTCAAAAATTATGATATGAGTATTCTCTATCACCTAGGTAAGGCTAATGTTGTTGCTGATGCTTTGAGCAGGTTGTCTATGGATAGTACCACCCATGTTGATAAGCACAAGAAAGAGTTAGCAAAAGATGTGCATAGACTTACGCGATAGGGAGCTTGTTTAACGGATTCCAATGAAGAAGGAGTAGTGGTGATGAATGGGGATGAATCATCATTAGTGTCTGAAGTGAAAGAGAAACAAGACTAAGATCCTATTTTGCTTGAATTGAAGGCAAATGTTCATAAGCAAAAAGTAATGGCTTTTGAACAAGGGGGATATGGTGTATTGAGGTATCAAGGTAGATTGTGTGTGCCAAGGGTGGATGAACTCCAACAGAGGATCATGGAGGAAGCTCATAGCTCTAGGTATTCTATCCATCCAAGTTTAACAAAGATGTATCGTGATTTGAGAGAGGTTTATTGGTGTAGTAGTATGAAGAAAGGTATTGCAGAGTTTGTTGCCAAGTGCCCGAATTGTAAACAAGTTAAAGTAGAGCACCAAATGCCCGGTGGTATGGCTCAGAATATAAAGATTCTGGAATGGAAGTGGGAGATGATCAGTATGGACTTTATTACAGGTTTACCACGGTCTCACAGACAACATGATTCTATATGGGTGATTGTAGATCGAATTACAAAATCAGCCCACTTTTTGCCGGTATAGACTACTCATTCAGTAGAGGATTACACCAAGTTATATATTCAAGAGATAGTAGGGCTTCATGGAGTCCCAGTGTTGATTATTTCAGATAGAGGTGCCTAATTTACTGCATAATTTTAGAAGTCATGCCAGAAAGGTCTGGATTTAAAGGTGAACTTGAGTACTGTTTTTCATCCTCAGACCGATGGTCAAGCAGAGCGCACTATTCAGACTTTAGAAGATATGTTGAAGGCTTGTGTGATTGATTTCAAGGGTAATTGGGATGATCACCAACCTCTCATTGAGTTCGCTTATAACAATAGTTACCACTCTAGCATCCAAATAGCTCCCTATGAAGCTCTTTATGAGAGAAGATGCAGATCTCCTATTAGATGGTTTGAGGTTGGTGAAGCTGGGTTGATAAGACCAGATTTGGTTCATGAAGCTATGGAAAAAGTTAAGACTATTCAAGAGAGGTTGAAAACAACACAAAGTCGTCAGAAATCCTACACTGATGTTAGGAGAAGAAACCTAGAGTTTGAAGTAGATGATTGGGTATACTTGAAGGTTTCACCCATGAAGGGTGTTATGAGATTTGGTAAGAAGGGGAAGCTTAGTCCCTGATAAATTGGTCCTTACAGGATATCCAATAGGATTGGTAACGTAGCTTATGAGTTGGAGCTACCGCAAGAGTTAGCAATAGTTCATCCAGTTTTTCACATTTCTATGTTGAAAAAGTACTTGGGCGATCCGTCACCTACTATCCCAACTGAAGATATTGGTATTAAGGATAACTTGTCTTATGAGGAGATTCCTATTCAGATTCTAGACCACCATGTTTGTAAATTGAGGACCAAAGAGGTAGCATCAATCAAGGTCTTGTGGAGAAATTAGTTTGTTGAGGAAGCTACATGGGAGGCTGAGGAAAACGTGAAGAATATATATCCACATCTCTTTGAATCCAGAGATATTCCAGATCAAGGTACTAATTCTCTTCTTAGTACTCTTTAATTGATTTTACTGAATATGTTAGATTTTCTTGTTGGATGTTTGACCTGGATGTTAAATGTTACACCCTTAGACTACTGATATGCTCAAATTACACCTCCCAAAATAAGTATAGGCGATCGTTATCAGGTAAAGAACCCAACGTGTAGGTTGGGGTCGATCCCATGAGGAATATGGTTTAGACTTAAGTTTAACTAACAATTATCTCTATTTTGTCAAATTATTTACGAAGGAAAGTAAACAGGGGGGGATTTTGTGACTATGTAACAATTTAGAATGCTTAAGTAACAAGAAGATAACAGTTTAGAATGCTTAAGTAACAAGAAGACAGGATTCAACTTTGTTGTATCAATATGAGAAACAAACTAGGGCATATGTGTTCCCCATAAGCTCTTAACACGGTAATCCTAATAATAGTAATCCTTTCCTAGTGTTTTACATGCAAAGTTGGTAAGTTAGGTATCGCTAAGTGATTGGTCCTCTAAGTAGGGAATTTTACCTCGCACCTTGTTTCGGCTATGGGTGTATGGTTTACTAATCCTTAACTTTACCCTAGATTAGACATCACATCAATGTATGGCTTAGTTTTCACCCTCGATCCAATTGACATTAGACTATTAGACAACATTCACTAAATAACTGTTGTTAATTCTTTTCTCATTAACTACCTCATTTTTCCGTCAAGTAGCAACGAGGCGAGTTCTAACGCGTGCACTTGTTAAAAAGACTTCTAAGCGAAAGAATTAACAATAAATGCATAAACACTATTCAAGAATTACTTAATTATTATTCATACTTTATTAATTCCTCATGGTTCCCACAATCCTAGTTGTGGATTTAGCTACTCATGCTTGAAAGAACACAATTCATAATTGGGTTAAAATAATTCATGAACTTACAAGAAGAATAGATGAAAAACCCAAATCTTGAATTGAAATTCAAAGTGAAAATTGCATCAAACGAATTTCGGAAATCAAAAGCTAAAGTTTGCAAGTTAATTCCCAAAACACCAGAAACTAAGAGTTTACAATATTTTCTAACCCCCTAAAATGAGGTTTATAACTCCTATTTATAGAAAACAAATCCTAAATAAAACAGGAAACAAAATAAGAAAATAACTGGCAGGATGTGGTTTCAAAAGATGCTTTAACCTATGTACCGTGGGTCGACCTACGGTCCATAGGTCCCCTACGTGGCTCAACACTTAGAAACTTTTCATCAAGTACTGGAACCCTCACTCCAAGATAATCAATGACGGATATGCAGGACGGACAGTGGGTCGACCTACGGTCTGTCATCTTGATCCATGGTTCTACAATTTTCAGACTTCCCTGAAGCTCTACCTACGATGCCTCACCCACGGTACGTGGACAGGACTACGGTCCATCCTGGCACTCCGTGGTTTCAGTTACTGGAACTCAACCTTAGGCCAAGACCTACGACTGCCCATCCACGGCCCGTGGTTGAACATACGGTCCGTGGGTGGTCACTTCTGCACCTTTTCAGCTCACATCTTCATCAACCGCATCCAATCATATTTACTGGAAACATTATACACAAAACATCCGTTCTAATCCAAAATAGCCCAAGACACACACATAATCTAAGTGAAACGCATCAAAAATACCGTAAACTCACGGTAGATCAACTACAAATAGTAATCTCATTCGAGGATGAATGTTCCCAAGGGGAAGATATTGTAACACCCCGCTATTTGAAAGAGCTAGAATTAGAAAGAAACTATTTTTGGAAATAGTGAAAATCTGAAATTTGGCAAGTTATGTTGAGTATGAGTTTTGGGTCAACTTCAAATGACCATAAATCTTAGCACAAGATGATTTAGGTGAGCTACACGATATAAAATGAAAGGTCTTTGAATTATCTTTCCAACGCCACCAAGTTTTCTAGTTTTTGAGTTCGTATGAGGGAGATATGCCCGTTTGGAGTCGGACTGTCTGAATAAGGAAAGTCACCCAGATTTTAGAGGGGTATTTTGGTCTTTCCCTTACCAAATTAAGTTATTTCGTTTTTAATAATTAATTAGGGTCTAAACTGAATTGGTTCAGTTTACACACTCAAATTTCATGCTAGGGTTTTATAGAAAAAAACTCAAGAGGAGAAAGGAGAAGAAAAGGTCAAGATTCGTCAAGTTCTTGCGATTTTGGTTGCGATTTTTTGCCAAGGATTCGATCCTATGAGGTATGTGAGTTCACATAGCGTTGGCTTTGTTCACCCACGTACCAAACATGTTTATTTCAGCGTGAATTCGTTCTAAAAAGATTGAAAGTTGATGTTCTTGATGTGTGTTCTTGAATTTACTTTCATTCTTGAATTGGGCTGAGATTGATGAGTTTCTTGAGATGTTCGTGTCAATTATTAGAGTTGTTTTGAGTTAGATTCTTGTGTACATATTTTGGGTATCTGAATCTATAAAGAAATTGAGAAAAAGAATCAAATTTAGTCGAGTTAAGATAAGAAAATGAGGAGAAAAATTCTTTGGGTTTACCTGGGGGAGAGCTGGCACGACGCGCCACTGATACGCTAGCAGGGCTGGTGTGGCGCGCCAGAAATGAGTTCCAGTACTTTAGGGATGGCGCCACGTGCTAGCAATGCGCCCGGGATGTCTGCCTCTCACTCGTTTTTCGTCGATTAGCCTGTCTGAGTCCTTCTAAAATGTACTAACACTTCCTATCGATTCTAACTATTCTAAGTTACTTCTAATTATGTAGAAATCATCTGTAAACACAAATCATAACCTTCAATCCATAAATTCAAATTCAAGGAAAGTTAAGAGCCAAGTCTTGAGAGTTCTTAGAGTCTTTTGCAAATGTTTTAAACTTGTTTTAAAGACTTGAGCATTGAGTTGAGGAAGAGTAAGAGTGAAGTTCATTTCTTCAAAAGATTATATCGGAACTAAGTATTTCCAAGAGTAAAATGTTTTCACATTTA
This sequence comes from Solanum chiquidenum, assembly GCA_029582725.1. Lineage (NCBI taxonomy): Eukaryota > Viridiplantae > Streptophyta > Magnoliopsida > Solanales > Solanaceae > Solanum > Solanum chiquidenum. The sequence goes on from JAJOOS010007897.1 coordinate 28,239, forward strand.
AACAAGAGAGGAAACATTGATTTCCAAGAGGGCCTTTGAGGTAGTTTTGAGTTATTATCTCAAACCACAAAGAGAGTCATGTTTTTAAACATATGAGTTGAGTATATTTTTGGAGTAGTATTGAGCACCGATATGGGGACGAGTTCATAATTACTCAAGTCTTCATAAACCATGTAGCGAACGTGGGTAGAAAGGATCATACTTTTTAGATGATTCCTTAATGGGTTTTAGCATAGACTAGTGGATCCACTTAGTTGAGGTGTTCTATATCCCGGCAAGTTATAAGACAGTTCTGGCAGCGTGGGCCAGACGATGTATCATCACAGAGCTCATAGTGATGGTTGTCAGTTACAGAAACTCCCACAGAATTATATTACTTTATTACTATATAAATTGAGTTGCTATTGTATTTCTCTAATACATTGAGTTGTTACTCACTGTTCAAATGCTTTATATAAACTGCATCTTTACTGTTGTTTATTTCTCCTGTGATTTAAGTATCCATGAGTTGAGTAAAGCTGACGTAAGTGTTTCTTTCATAATTCAGTTCAAGCTTATGTCATTTTAGTTTTCCCCTTGCATGCTCGTATATTCAATGTGCTAATGCCATTTGGACTGCATCATTTTATGATGCAGATACGTGTAACCATGATTAGCATCCAGTTCTTCGTTGATCTAGTCGATCACTCAGAGTCTTTTGGTGAGCCTCCTTGCTTTTCGTAGGATCCCCATTTTTTTGCTTTATTTATTTCAGTTGTTAGGATGATCGGGGGTCTTGTCCCGACATCCCTTTTAAGTATTAGAGGCTTCATAGACAAATAGATATTAGTAGTTCATTAGTCTTATTCATTTCAGTTGTTTTGATCATAACACTTGAGTTGCCTTTATGGCCAATTGAATACTTTCCTTTATACATTCTACGTTTGAGTTATGAATTTATCTCTTGAGTTGTCTTAAATGTTGAGTAAGGTCTTCCACTGAGTAGGAAGCCAGGCCAAGGGTTCGCTTGGGGATAACAATGGTTCTCGAGTGCCAATATCGCCCAGGGTGTTGGCTCGGGGAGTGACAATATCACTCGGTGCATCGCCGAGTGGGTCGGTGAGCTTGACTTACTGCACCGACTGGCGCACGAACTCAAAGGTTTAAAAGGGCGAAAGGGATATAAATTCAAAAATCCTTCACTTTATCACTTTATCAACTTCCATACTCTCGCACCGATATTAAATATTTTGTATTCTTGTATTTTTACTCTCATTTCGGTTGGAATCTTTGCTCGAGGCAGATTTTGTGGAATACTTTGCTTCCTAGCTTTTCAACCTGCGACATTAAAGGTTGATTTTCTGAGCCCTGAACTATATAGTTGTTTGAAATCAAATGAAATTGATATTTTTTGTTGATATCTCTATGTAGTGTTGATTGATTCATCATGTGATAGTTGGTGTGCCCGTTCTTAAGCAAATTTGTAATAATCGGTCATAATTGGTAAATTCTCGTGTTGTTAAATGATTAAATTATTTGGTTATGTTGTATTTGTTATGGGTCTAGTGGGTTGAAGTCTGAGTAACCCCCGAATTATGCTAATTGTCAAAATTTGCCCGATGATAGAGTGGTTGACGTCATTCTTAAGGACAAAAGGCGTCAATTGGAAAATTTTGGCCAAATCAGGGGAAGTCTAAGTACCCCGAGGGCATGGGTCATATGAGTCTGGTGTTAATTGCATACCTTTGGTGTTTAATTTTGTCTTTGTGGGCTGCGAGCTTGATTTTGAAGTGCGGTATGAGAAATTGGCACGTTGGACTACTCGACAAGCTGGGTCAAGCTCGCCGAGTGGTCCGGCGGTTTGCCTAAGTCCCCTTGGTTCTCCTTTTATTTCTCTTTTTTGAGGGTTTAGGTTCTATAACTTTCGGCGACATGCGTATGCTCACCGAGTTCGCTCGACGACTCACCGAAAGTCCCTTGTGATCGCCCTTCTGCGCCTTTGATTCCCATAATTATTTTGTAACTTTTGGTGAGCTACTTCTAGTTCGCCGATTGGTGTCTGCGATCCGCCAAATGGACTGGGACATCTCTGACCAGCTTTTATTTTTAAGCAATTTTGTTCTGGAACTTTCGGCGAGCTCGACCTGGCTCGCCAAAGTGATTCAGCAACTCGCCGACCAGTTCGGCAAGTCTTCCTGCAGTTTCTTTTCTGAATTTTTTCTTGACTTTTTCTAACGTTTTCTACATTGTTTTGCAGGCATGGCTAGACCAAAAGTAGCTTGTAGAGACATACCGCCCCGAAAGCGGGCACGAGGAATCATTATCAATGAGGAAGCAGATGATTCTCGGGCTAAGGCTACCAAACTACCTCCAAAGGGGGGTTAAGGCAAGGGCAAGGCGCTTGTGGATTTGACACCAGCGGAGGAGAACTCTGATAGTGAGGGGGTATACGCCACACACCTCACTACCTCAGACAGTGAGGATGGTTCCCAGGAGGACTCTCCGGCTTCTCTCTCCAAGCTAGAGGATGATAAGTTACTACAGGCCCGGAGAGCGGAGCTTCACTCCAAATCATTAAATGATTCGTTTAGGATCTCGGTGCCTCCAACACCTACTCCTCCTCCCCCAACTCCAGTTCCTTCTCCAGCAAGGCCAATGGTCCCAGCACCATCAGTTCAGGGTCTTCCTCCCCAGTCACTGAACTAACTAAAGGCCGAGGGTTTCAGGACCATTCTAGAAGAAAATAAATTGTCTACCAATGGTGTGGTGGACACGATCCAGAGGTGTGGAACACTATCAAGTTCTACAAGTTAGAGATATTTACAAAACCCTGTGGCACCTACATTTCTAGTTGAGTCAGAGAGTTCTATTTAGCCTACAGTGAGCTAGTGCCAAACGGGAAGAAGAAGGCAAGTGCCTGCAAACTGGTGGACTTCATGGTAGTTTGGGGCAAGAAAGTGAAATGCCGCTGTTCATACATAAATGCGGTACTAGGATGCTCCTTGGATATTATGCATAAGTACATCGACGTGGTCTAGAAGAAGACCTTGGAGGACCTTAAGGGTTGGCTGACACCCCTTCTCTCCAATGTCAACTCGAGGTCGATAGAGGCAGGTGCACCAATAGAGAAGAAGGATCTGAATGTTTCTGCCATATACTAGTTTGGGTTCATTAGTAGCATCATTATGCCGTCCCAGAATGAGTCCATCCTCAGACACCCGAAGACAGTCTATCTAGGGTCCATCATTGATCGCTAGAAGATGAATTTGGGGTTACTTATTGAGCAGGAGATGGCCATGAGGTCCAAGTAGTGCCAGACCTCACTCTTGTTTCTGGTGTTGATAACCGAGTTGTGCAAACATGCTCATGTTCCGAGAGATGCGATGAAGGATGTCGAGGTGACACCCACCTCTTCTACTGACATCCGATGTATTGAGGCTGAGTATTTGCAGGATGAGGCTGATAGGAGGAGGGCAGCACTGGTGGACACATCACCGGAAGTTGACATTGATATGTTGCCGACAGAAGCAATCATGCCCCCTCAGGCTAGTGGGCCCTCAAGTACATCTGGACCTTCTGCACCCCCTCCCACTACTTCTTCTGTTGCAACTGCTGCTGCCGCCTCTAGGCCCCCTATCACCTATGTCACAACCTGAGACTATCCCCTAGACGTGACACGACGAACTTGACCCCGAAGGGGTCTCATACAAGCCCTTAGCATATCATACATAAGAACATAGGGAAAAATGCAGAAAATTTAAAACTTTTCTTTACAATCAAAGACTTTATAAAATGAGGGAGTTTCTATGACACTATGTCTCAAACTATCTAAACATTTAAAATAACAAACTATTTTAATACAATCTTAGGGACACGGCCCTTACATAATTAATTTTAGGGACATGACCCTTACATAAGTCCAAAACATAAAACATAAAATAAAGCCATAAAGGATATTTGGTCAAGTCCTCGAATACTATGAGGACTCACCAATCTTCTTCTTCTTGATCTCCTATGAACCTATCCATGAGGATGGAATCCAATATCTCCAAAGCGTACACTTATAGAAATGTAAAAGAATGGGGTTAGCACAAAAAGTACTAAGTATGGAAGCCATGCAAGTAAAACCATTAAAACATGCATAAAAAGGACATTTTGTTTAAAACCATGCTTCATGCCATTTTTGAACATTGTGTTTGAAATAGTTAGAGTATGTAATTCATAAGACAAACCAAGCACAATTTATCATAACATAAAGGATATCACCATACTTAAGACATAGTTTCCAACACAATGTAATGCTTACACTAATCTTCACAAACATAGTCCACATTCATAAACACATACCAAGGTCATATCAATATAATAGGACTATCACATGAGTAACCTTAAGCTACACTTGTGCAATGCATAGATAGGATCCCATAATCCTATCTACACTAAGTCTCACTTTTAGGCTACCATGATCATACATAACATAAGTTCATCAAACATATAAGCAACCCAATGTTATAGTAGTGCAAAGCAAAGGTAAAGTCCCATAACCCTACCAATAGCTAAGCATCACGTTTAGATCACCAACAACATACATATTTTACCTCTACATCATCCATAGCCAACTTACATGAATAAGGAGACATACATAATCATAATCTTATAACAAGTAAGGTCACCCTTAACATTTATTCGTTTCATACATTCAAAATTCATACATGATTCGTCAGTCTTCTTAAACATAATAGAACCTAACCATAACCTCTCTTAAAGTCCACTTGTGCAATGTAAAGGTAGCATCCCATACTACCACCCTTACTAAGTAGTACTTCTTAAGAAGTCAAAATTAGAGTTTATGTTCTTATTATAGCTTGTATTGTTACCGTTTAGGGAATATCAACTCTAACCGACATAGACCATGTGAGCTACATGGATTCGGTGTCATATAACCCCATACCGAAAGAAGGTGTTCTACTTGCCAAGGTAGAACTACATGAATAGATATCTAGGTGGATCCACTAAGCTAAGACCTACGGGGGCACGCAATTATGGGATAGGGAAATTGCTACTAGAAACCCGGACTCTAATACCAACGTGATTTCCATCTCATGAGATAACTGTGTTGGAAAGCTGTACTAACTGACGTATTGGCTTCCCTCTCATTTTCATATCCCCTCGGTGCTAAGCATAATTCCCTTTAAATGTCATATTAAGTCTTTACTTAAGTTAGGTTCCTTGAAGAATGCACTAGGCACTAAAACCAACATCATATCATAATAGCTCATAGATTCATAAAGTGAGAATGTCCTTTCAACTTTAGAATCGTTAACATGTGAGAAAACCTTTATAGTGTTTCATGAGAATAGCCTTTCAATCAACATGACAACCTTATCATCATCCTAGACAATTCATACATATTCAAGTGTAAGGGTAAGGGAGAATGACCTTTCAACAATACCTCATTTTACATAATAGTCATATCATGTCATACATAGTCATATCACATCATACATAGTCATGTATAGGGGTATAGGGAAGAAGGGTCTTACAACAATACCACAATATACACAATAACTAAACACCTTCACCTTTCAAATGGATCAACATGACAATGTACATTTCATTCATAATAGTATGTAAAGATGCATATGAGAACTAACCTTTCAACTTACACCATATATAAATTATCATTATAGACACTTCCTTCTCAAGTGTTCATAAGCATGTACATAATACCACAATCACACAATTCACATATATTGCATTCAAAGGTCACATTGCGTCAACACATCTAGGGTTTGTAGGGAAGAGGAAACCTTATCTTAACACCACAATTCACATGACAAGTAAGCACCTCCACCATGAGTGGATCAACAATTCATACATAGGATACATGATAAGTAAAAACCTCCACCATAAGTGGATCAACAATTCATAACTAGAATACCTATCATATAGAATTCCTTCATTCATGGCCCTCAAGGCTATCATCAAGATTCAACCCTATTTCTTGAAATTAGAACATTATATAGGGTAAAATCATGATACAATAACCAATTAACAATAACCATATTAGATTATCAATCTCCATTCATCAATCAAGTCATACTAGGGTTTACAATTGAGAAACAAGGGGAAGACATGGGTCATAAGGGGGTTTTGTTCATAAACCATCAATACACCATAAATCCACCCACAAATCATCATATCAAAACACAAACAATCACAATTGCACAATTGGAACGTTTTTAGAAAGTGACCCATGCTATTGATTGAAAACCTAGAAATTGGGGAAGTTTGAAAACTCAATTTGAAGGGCTTCTTGGGGAAAGCTTCCCAAGATTGAAGAACTTCCATACCTTGATTATGAATCCTTGAAGAATTGATGAAAAACACTTGATTTTATCCTGACCAAGCTTCAATTTTACTCTTCTTCTTCTTGGGTTTCTAGTGAGAGAATTTTTGGGAGGAAGATGAACTTTTTGATTTGAAGTGGGTCTTTGTGAAAGTGATTTATTTTGGGGATATTTTAATATAAAATCCATTATATGTTATTTAGAAATAATATAAAATATACCCACTTTATAATTTAACTTAAAAATAATATTTACTAAAATGCCCTTGTACATATGGACTTAGCCAAAAAAAATAAGTAAATGTTTAAGGAAGCATTTAAGGTCCTTGAAGTGGTCCACTAGCCTTGGACCCTCTCTTGGACTTTGCCTTTGGCATTTTAAAGCTAAGGCGTATCCATGAGAGTATTCAAATGACCTATTTATAACATAAATATATTAATTTCAAAATAATATAGACTATCCCCATTTAATTTGGAATAAAAAGGAAATTACGAATTTACCCCTTTTTAAGCCTCCCATGGATTGCTCAAATAAAACTAAGGCCATTTCCAAGGGATTTTTTAAGGCCCTTAGAAGGGTGTACTAGCCGTATATCCTCCCTTAGACTTTGCCTTTGGCTTTTAAAAGCTAAGGCATAAGTCTACTAGGGAGTACATAACAGTGGTCCCCCCCACACTTCACACGTGCACTGCCTAGTGCTAAGGCAGCCTCCACACATGCGGTGGTCCTCACTCAAATAAAGGTTTAAGGGAGCTTCCACAGTCAGTGGACTGCTCCACCTTCCGTGGTCCCCCACGTGAACAACCTTCATGCCAAAATTTGGCTAAGGCATTGTTCACGAGACTCTTCAAGGATGATGAACTGTTTCACGTCCCTTGAAGCCTCAAGTGAACTACCTCTATGCCAAAAATGGCTAAGGCATTGTTCATGAGAGCTTTTAAGGACGGTGAGCTGCTTCACGTGCCTTGTAGCCTCTCTTGAAAATATACTTGATTAAATTTTAGACATTTTCACATTCCCATTTTATACATAAAATTTTAAAACTCTAATATTAGGCTCTAATTTCACTTATAAATTTTCTGGGTGTTACATTATCTCCCCTTTGAAACATTCGTCCTCGAATGACACTTTAAACACCTTACAGAATAAATATTCAAGACTAGAAGCCCAACAACATGCAACATTATATACAATGCACAAAACTAGGAGGAAACATCAACTCCATCTCAAACATACTCAATGCAACACAAGAAAGTAGGAACTTCATCTACAAACTCATTATGCATGAAATTCTCATAATTTGTTACGTTCAAGGAGGAACTACCATCTCCAAGTCACAATATGCTCAATATACTCTCATGGAGCTCATATACCATTACTTCTCAAAACAAAGCATTTTATAGAAGGAGGAATTTCTCAACTCCAACTAAAATATGCTCATATATCCTTCTCATGAAATACAATAGGCAACTCTTACTTAAAGCACTACATCATGAGGAAAACAATTCACATAAACTCATTTTGTTTCAAACACAAGTTTTCATGAACATGCATTCTACAAAGAAGTCATGGCAGCACATAAGCACATAACAACAATGTTAGCTAGATACACCATCTCCCCCTTGGGAGTGAGCCTATACCAACTCTTTTAAACATCTTCAACAACAAAATCATAGGAGGAACTATATTTCCCCATTAAAAGAAAGCTTAACACAACAATATGGAGCCAATGTGCCATTTCATCAAAAGCATAACAAAGCATGTTCATCACATCATCTCATGAAGTCAAATATGCCATCATCATAAAAATGCACAACAACATGAGGAACATGCAACCATGAAAAATCCATTTTTATACAAAATAAGAATCTTTCAAAATTATGCATAACATAAGGAGGTCATGGAAATCCCTAAAATACTCATGACTCCTAGACATGGAACAAGTCCAAAAAGGAACTCTTGGTTTCAAGCTAGAATAGGAATATAATAAAGGGATGAGAATATCAGAACTCTCAATCAATTTTGCTATCTAAGCACATGATCTCCCCCTTAGGGGTAAGTCCCTTACTAAGATCTCAAATACTACTCCTTTCAACCAAACTTAAAGTTTTACCAAGACTCATTATAACCTTACCGGGTTCTAAAAACAATTGAGGTCTAACCACCATGCATCCAAACCCTAACAAGGTTAGCAAGAGTAATTCTAAGGGTCAAGGGAATCATAGGACACACATAACATCCAAGACTCCAAAATCATAAAATGTGTCAAGGAGGACTTATCATCTAGAGCTAGAGGAGGAATAAAGGGAACATAAGGATATTGGGACATCTCATGGGCCCTTGGCCTCCCAAATAAGTACCTTCAACTAAAACCCCTTACTAAAATACTACCCTCAACACTCTCTAAGCATCACTTTTGGGAGCTTCCACGGTCAGTGGACTGCTCCACCTTCCATGGTCCCCCACGTGAACAACCTTCATGCCAAAAATTGGCTAAGGCATTGTTCACGAGACTCTTTAAGGACGGTGAACTATTTCACGTCCCTTGAAGCCTCAAGTGAACTGCCTCTCTGCCAAAAATGGCTAAGGCATTGTTCACGCGAGCTTCTAAGGATGGTGAGCTACTTCACTAGCCTTGAAGCCTCTCTTGAAAATATACTTGACCAAATTTTATACATTTTCACATTCCCATTTTATACATAAAATTTTAAAACACTAATATTAGGCTCTAATTTCACTTATAAATTTCCCGGGTGTTACAACCCAGGCCATGCTGTACAAGATTGGCCATCTAGCTCATTCAGCTGATTTGCATGCCTCCTAAGTTGAGGCTGTTGTGCCTACGCTGATAGAGCGGGCAATTATTGCTGCTTTAGCCCTAATTAGGGATGAGTTGAAGGAGCACCGTGCATTGACTGAGGGCCACAAGTTAGCATTAGATGCCCTTACAGTTAGAGTTGAGGACTGTGAGCAGAGTCAGGGTGCTGCGGATGTTGTGATGGCCTTGAAGGCCAATATTACTGGGTTGAGAAAGGATGTAGACAAGCTGAAGTCCACTGATTTGACTATGCTGTTTGGGATGGTAGAGATTCTCGACATGCCAAGTGATGATGTTTCAGCTAGTTCTGAAGTTCCTCCGGCTACTACCAGAGATGAGGTTAAAGCTGATGACGCTGAGGTTGAGTCCGAGGTGGAGACAGATGAGGAATGACTTGGTGTTCATGATGAGACAGTCTTTGAGGATTTGGCTAACTTGGAGGGTGCCATATTTGAGACTGCTAGGTAGGCATCGCTTCAGGACACGTCTATGGTGGGATCCAGTGGAGCCAAGGATGATGTGACACCGAGAACTGATGCCCACACAGAGGGAGTTACCGACATGCAGACTTCACCCAGGCCTAGCCTGTCATGATGACTTTTTGCCGCCCTTTCTATTCTTTTTTTAAACTGATTTTGTTTTTATTTGCATTTGAGGACAACTTCTTCATTTTGTTAGCGGGGTGAGGTATTTCCATACCTATCTCTTGTGGGCTATTTTGTGAATATTGGTGTGATTTTTGTGTTTATAATATATATATTGCTTGTTGATAAATTATGGCACATTTTTTTAATATAAAAATGGTTTTGAACCAAATTTGAAAATTGTTGCCACCTCTTTTGTGTGTGATTGTGGCTGTTCTTGTGCAAATTTGAGTGTCAGTTGTGGTCAATATTGATGACTTGAATAGTGCTCTTAATTGAACAAAATGAATGTATGTTTACAATGAGGCAAACTAAGTTACATAGGCAATATGTGAACTTTTAGCATCTCGTTCTGACTAGCCGATTGTCGATTAAGTCTCTTGTGATAAACATTGCACGCTAGCTAGAAAGTGTGGAGTCTTGTTTGATAACTGTATCGAATTCTATGTGTGGTGATGTTGTCTTGAATAGTGTGCTTGATGACACCTAGAATTTGCCCCATTGGTCTTATTGATTGAGTGAATCAAGCAATTGAAATGATCTTAGGCAAAAGTTTTGAACAGTGAATCAACTTGACAACATACCTCTTTGTGGCCAACCTAGTGAGAAGTGTGAACCTTGCTTGGCACCTTTTGAGCCTATCCTTTTCTTTGGAAGAAACTTGAACAACTTTGACCTCTTTATTCCACCACCCATAACCTTCATGAAGTATTGTCTCATTTGAATAGCCAACTTAGGCCAAAATCCTAAGTTGGAGGTGTAGTGAAAAAGAAGGAAAGTCAAAAAGTGTGAAAAATTCCCCCTTGATGGAGTGTTGTGAAAAAGATGGAACCCCTCCATGTAAAAAAAGGAATGGATATGAAAGAGAAGAAAAAGTTTGAAAACAAAAAATGAAAAATGAAAAAGAAGTGTTGTGAAATAAAGTGTGTGAAAGGAGTAAAAGAAATGGGGTATCCGGTGATTCATGTTTACTTGAATAATGGGGTGGATTATGAACATGTTTGAATGTGAAAGAGAAGGAGAAAAAAGTGATTTTCAAGCCATACTTCATGAAGGTAGAAGCCACTAAGCCTAAATGACCATACTTTACACCCATTACAAGCCCTAAAAAGGCCTTTGTGATCTTGAGTGAGCTGAAACGAACGTTGATTGGAAAATAAGGGAAAGCCTATGGGTGGAGTCACACATGTGTTCATCTTTGTGAGCATGAGAGTTGTATGTGATTTCACGACCTTCAATTGTTGTGAAATTTTGTGTGAATATGGAATCATTTTTGTTGTGAGGGCATTTTAGTACCTTTGTTGAGCTTGAACTTCCATTTGAAGCAAGCATTGTAAGCTTTAGTACACTTGATAATGGTGAGTAACAATTTGAATCTTTGAGTGCACGATTGAGCATTTTATGTGTAGTTTGAACCTTTTGTGTACATTTATGTTGAGTCTTAAGCAACACTGTTTGTAGACATCCTTGTTGAACCGATTGATCTTGAGTTTTACTTGAGGACAAGCAAAATTTTAAGTTGGGGGTGTTGATGAGTTCAAGATTTTGACTCATTTAGGTCTTTGTTTGGATAGTTTAAGTGTCCTCAAATGCCTAATTTATGCTCTAAACTAATGTTAAAGTGCTGATTTGCAGTTATGAAGGCTGAGGAGCAAGGCAATGACGCTACCGGGCAAAAAGGAGAAAACAAGCTAAAGAAGCGAATAAAAGCTATCCTGGTGATCACCAAGACCACTCGACAAACCGCCGAGTGGCTCTTTAGCTCGCCCAAAGTTCCAACGTGCCAGCCTTGGGGAGGAACCAACTCGGCGACATAAATGGGCAGTCAGTGGATCGCCAAATGACTCCGCGATAGCAACCTTGATAGCCTAAAGTCACAGAACCCTGAAGACAAATGGCCAATGCAAACCGGCGATGAATTGGAGCGAAAGGCAGATCACCGACATGGTTGGCGAGGTGCGACTTACTTCTCCCAATGGCCTTTCAGGACAAAAATTGGACAACTATAAATTGAAATTTTAAATGAAGAGTGAGGAGTTCTGATTCCTTGAGTTTGAGAGTTTGAGTTTTTCTCTGAGTTTTTGAGTTTCCATTGTAGACTTTGAAGCTTTTGAAGCTTAAATTTGAGGATTTGCAAGTGGGTTTTGGAATTTATTCAATTTGGAGCATTGTAAAGACTTGGAAACTTTTACCCAGCTCATGGCTAATATAGTTGGTAATTGTTTTTATCTTTTTATGATTGTGTAGCTAAAACCCAATTCTTGGGGTGTGATCATGTGATTAATTGTCTAATTAGCTTATGGGTATTGTTGTTTAATGATTTAAATGCTATTTTAATGTGGGTTTAATAGATTGTGGTATATTAATCTATGAATTGTAGTTGCAAATGCAATTCTAACTTAGAGTTCTAGGCTTGCTTGATAAAGAGGTTTTAGAACTAAGATTTTCGATTAATGATTGTAGTTATTGGGTTGATGTGGGTTCAACTCGAGAGAGTGAATCCTAAACTCGATTCTATCTATCTAGCTCGAGAGAGTGGATAAATTAAGGTTTTGGGTTGTTCTTATTGTTAAACTTGTCGAGGTTGGAGAGAACTCGCTTGAAGCGTAATAGTTGTTCGAGAGAAAACTATTGCACCTATAGTCTAGCCTACCCACAGTGATTCAGCAAATTATTAATAAACTTTAATTACCCAAATAGAATAATTAGCCTATAATCGATCACATCCCGAGAATTCCTCTCAACATTATTTAACCCCCTTATTTTTTGTAGTTATTTTAGTTGATTATTGACAAAGCAATCCCCCCATCTGACATTTGTTGTCACCCCTTCAAATTTAACTAAATGTTTGCAATAATTTCTATTCCTACCACCAATTAGATTACATTCGTAACTGAATTAAAACTTGTACCTCTCCTTGTGGGTTCGAGCCCAACTCTTCCTTGGGTTTTATACTAGATTACGATCGCCCACATCTACTATTGGATGAGGTGTGGTTGAGCATTTATCACTTATGCATTTTCTTATGAAATCTATGCAAATGTTTTAAGGGTGCTTTGAGTAAAAGCTAATTGGTTGGTTGGATCAAAGAGTAAATGCTATCCTAATGAACTAGATTGGGTTGGTTGTTCAAGGGCACCTATTCCTTGGGATTTATGCTTAGCACCGAGTGTATTTTGATAGTGAGATAGAATCTCTCCCGTAGTAGAGGCCGGGTTTCTAGAAGCAATCTCTTGAGATGGAAGCTCTCCCATTAGTAGAGGCCGAGTTTCTAGTAGCAATCTCCTTATCCCATAACTATGTGCCCCAAAGGATGATTATCTAGTGGATCCACTTAAGCTAGAAGTTCATGGTTCTACCTTGGCAAGTAGGACAACCCTTTTCGCTGTGGGAGACACCGAGGGATCATGTTATAGCTCACATGGTCTCAATGTCGGTTATCGCTAATTGCCCACAAGTAATAATGAACTAAGGTTACTCAAGGAATATCACATATGAGTTCAAAGATTTTTAAAGAAGAAGTAGCTTGCATTGACCATGATTTATGACTTATGTTTTATAACTCTTTCATATTATGTTTTAGCTTGGTCAATTGCATATCATGAAATGCAATGCCCTTTTTAGCATGATTTAAATGTTCTATGTATGTCTATCATACTTGGTACATTATTTTGTACTAACACATACTTTTGCCTACATTTTCCCAAATGTTGGGTTCGGTATTTATGGTGCTCAATTTTGTGGCTAGTGGGTGATTTGATTGATTTCCAAGCTTTGGTGAGTCCTCATGCTTCGAGGACGGAGTTTATTATTTTCATTTTCTTTCATGTATTTTATCTTTTGGTCATGATGTATGGGCTAGGCCCAATTTCATTCTATTGTATTAGATGGCTATGATGAGACAAGAGTTTAGACTTCTGCTTTGTTTTATAAAATGTTTTGGACTTGGACTATTGTTTTACTCTAATTGTTCTATTTCTTATGTTATGAGAGCTAAATGGCTTGTATGGACTCCTTCTGGGTTTTATATGCCATGCTACATCTAGGGGGTACCCTGGGTCATGAAAAACTTCGTAATCAGAGCACACAGTTTAGAATGGTCCTAGGATATCTCATAAGACACATCTAGTAGAGTCTTGTTCATGAGTATAAAGCGCACCACATTTACGAATGAGAGGCTACAAGATGATTAGGAAACTCCACTTCTTTCATTACTCTTTAGTCGTGTGATAGAGTTTAACTCTATAAGGTCTCTCTCGTAATCCTTATCCTATGTTCTTCAGGATATGGCTACCCGAAGAGCTTATGCTTGAAGTAATGTGAGGGAGAATGCGGAACAAAAAGCTCCTCCCCAAGCTCCTCAAGTTCCAGTCGATCCTTTGGCCAAACAAGTGTCTAATACGAATTTTAGGGCTGCTTTTTAAGTGTTGGCTCAAGACGTTACGGCCTAAGCCAATAGGGAGGTTGTGGTTCCCGCAAGCTCAAATGTGAATACGCTGGCTTCAAGAGTGAGGGACTTCACAAGGATGAATCCTCTAGAGTTTATGATTCTAAAGTTAAGGAAGATACTCAAGAGTTTGTTGATGAGGTCTATAAGATTTTGATGATCATGGGAGTTACGCCGGCAGAAAAGGCAGAGTTGGCCGCTTATCAACTAAAAGGTGTGGCTCAAATTTGGTATAATCAATGGAAAGAAGGGAGGCCGGAAGATGCGGGTCCTCTTGATTGGGAGAAGTTTAAGGCCGCATTTCTTGATAGGTTCTTTCCCCTTGAGATGAGGGAAGCTAAGGTGCTTGAGTTCATTAACCTTCAAAAAATGAGTATGAGTGTGAGGGAGTATTCTCTAAGGTTCACTCAATTGTCAAAATATGCACCGACAATGGTTGCCGATTCAAGGGCTAAGATGAGTAAGTTCATTTCGGGTGTGTTCGAAATGGTGGTTAAAGAGTGTCAAACCGCAATGCTCATTAATGACATGGACATCTCTCGTCTCATGGTACATGCAAAACAAATTGAGGAGGAGAAACTCAAGGAAAAGTCTAGAGAGGTAATAATGACTAAGACCGATGATGGAAATTTCTCTAATGCAAGATTCGATGGACAAGGTCATCCTAGATTTTGGGAAAGGTTTTCCGGTCAAGTTTCCTCCAATGCTCCTCCTAAGTTCAACAAAGATAGGGTGTCTAACCCTAAGCCTCAAGTAGGAATAGGTAGTGGATCTTCATTTCCCATGTCTAATTGCACTAAGTGTGGAAGGAAGCACGAGGGTAAATGTCTAGCTGGCACGAATGGTTGTGGTAAAAGTGGTCACAAAATGAGGGATTTCCCAATGATTATGGCTAAAGAAAGACATGGCAAGCAAGCTACTCCTAGTGGTTCGAGTTCCAATGCTCCTAAAAAAACTGCTTCTATGCACTCCAAACCCATAGTGAACAAGAGGGTTCTCCGGATGTGGTTACCGGTATGTTAAAAGTTTTCCAAATAGATGTATATGCTTTGCTTGATCCCGGTGCTACTTTGTCCTTTGTGACGCCATATGTGGCGATGCGGTTTGATGTTCTTCCAAATGTGTTACTAGAACCTTTTTCTGTCTCTACTCCTGTTGGTGATTCTGTGGTGGCTAAGAGGGTCTATAGAAAGTGTCCCATTTCCTTGTCCCATAGAGTTACTCTTGTTAACTTGGTAGAGCTTGATATGTTAGATTTTGATGAAATTTTGGGTATGGATTGGTTGCACTCTTGTTATGCTTCTATTGATTGTAGAACTCATGTAGTCAAGTTTCAGTTCCCGAATATGCCTATCCTAGAGTGGAGGAGGGAAAATTCTATGCCTAAGGGTTAGTTTGTCTCTTTTCTTAAATCTAGAAAGATGATTCCTAAGGGTTGCATTTACCATCTAGTTAGGGTGAGAGATGTAGATTCTGAAACCCCTTCTCTCGAGTCGGTCCCCGTTGTTAATGAGTTTCTGGAAGTGTTCCCAGATGATCTACCCGGTATTCCTCTGGAGCAGGTAATAGACTTCGGTATTAACCTTCTCCCAGATACACAACCTATTTCTATTCCTCCTTACAGTATGGCTCCGATAGAGTTAAATGAGTTATAAAAAGAACAATTGAAAGATTTGT
The DNA here is from genome assembly GCA_029582725.1 of Solanum chiquidenum. Taxonomy (NCBI): domain Eukaryota; kingdom Viridiplantae; phylum Streptophyta; class Magnoliopsida; order Solanales; family Solanaceae; genus Solanum; species Solanum chiquidenum. Next base: position 44,154 of record JAJOOS010007897.1, read on the forward strand.
TGGATAAGGGTTTCATCAGACCTAGTATCTCTCCATGGGGTGCTCCAATTTTGTTTGTTAGAAATAAAGATGGCTCTCTCCGTATGTGTATTGACTATTGTTAGTTGAATAAAGTGACAATTAAGAATAGGTAGCCTCTTCCAAGGATAGATGATTTGTTTGACTAACTTCAAGGGGCAAGTTATTTCTCCAAGATTGACTTTTGTTCGGGTTATCACCAATTGAGGGTGAAGGATGATGACATGCCGAAGACGGCTTTCCAAACTCGGTATGGTCATTATGAGGTTTTAGTAATGTCATTTGGGTTAACTAATGCTCCGGCAACATTTATGGATTTGATGAATATGGTGTTTAGACAATACCTTGACATATTTGTGATTGTTCTCATTGATGATATTTTGATCTACTGAAGAAGTTAGAATGAGCATGTTAATCATTTGAGGATCGTGTTGCAAATTCTTAAGGACCAACAAATTTTTGCAAAGTTTAGCAAATGTGAATTTTGGTTAAAGTCGGTAGCTTTCCTTTTCCATATTATGTCAAGCAAGGGTATTGAGGTAGATCCTAAGAAGACGGATGCGGTCAAGAGTTGGCCTAGACTTCTAACTCCTTCAGATATTAGAAGCTTCTTGGGTTTGGCCGGTTACTATAGAAGGTTTTTTGAGGGTTTCTCTTCAATTGCCTCTCCTTTGATGGCTTTGACTCAAAACAAGGCTAAGTTCATATGGTCCAAAGCTTGTGAGAAGAGTATTCAAGAGTTGAAAGATAGACTTACTTCCACTCCAGTGTTGACCTTACCGGAAGAGACGGATTGTTTTGTGGTTTATTATGATGCCTCGATAATTGGGCTAGGGTGTGTGCTTATGCAAAATGGGAAAGTTATTACCTATGATTCAAGGCAACTTAAAATTCATGAGAAGAATTATCCGACTCACGACCTTGAATTAGCGGTAATCAGTTTTGCCCTAAAGATTTTGAGACACTATTTGTACGGAGTTCATGTAGATGTGTTTACCGACCACATGAATTTGCAATATGTATTCAATCAAAAAGATTTGAATCTTCGCCAAAGAAGGTGGCTTGAGTTATCGAAAGATTGCGACATGAGTGTTCTTTATCACCCCGGTAAATCTAATGTGGTAGCGGATGCTCTTAGTCGGTTATCTATGGGTAGTGTTGCTCATATTGAAGAAGAGAAGAAAGAGTTGGTTCGAGATGTTCATACATTGGCTCGATTAGGTGTTCAATTAGTGGACTCCACTAAAGGTGGTGTTATGGTTCACAACGGTTCTGAATTATCTTTTGTGGAAGATGTGAAAGCCAAGCAAGGTCTTGATCCAATTTTGGTAGAATTGAAAGAGGTGGTACTTAAGAAATCTGTTGAGGATTTCTCCCAAAGGGAAGATGGGGTACTTAGATACCAAGGTCGTTTATGTGTTCTGAATGTTGGTGACTTGAGGGAACATATCTTATCAGAAGCCCATAGTTCATGGTATTCCATTCACCCAGGAGCCACCAAGATGTACCGTGACTTACGGGAGTTCTATTGGTGGAATGTGATGAAGAAGGATATTGCGGGATTTGTGGCTAAGTGTCTGAATTGCCAACAAGTGAAGGTTGAGCATTTGAAATTGGGAGGTCTATCCCAAGATATTAGAATTCCTACTTGGAAGTGGGAAGACTTGAATTTGGACTTTATTGTTGGTTTGCCTCGCACCCGGCGACAACATGACTCTATTTGGGTTATAGTAGATTGGATGACGAAATTGGCTCATTTCCTTCCCGTCAAGGATTTTTATTCGGCAGAGGATTATGCCATGTTGTACTTGAAAGAAATGGTAAGGTTGCATGGAGTGCCCTTATCCATTATTTCCGATCCTGGTACTCAATTCACTTCTCAGTTTTGGAAGTCATTTCAAAAGGGTCTGGGTACTCGTGTTAAGATTAGCACAACCTTTCATCCCCAAATCGATGGGCAAGCGGAGCGTACTATCCAAACTTTGGAATATATGTTAAGGGCTTGTGTGGTTGATTTTAAGGGTAATTGGGATGACCATTTTCCATTGATAGAGTTTGCCTATTCTAATAACTATCACTCGAGTATCGATATGGCTCCATTTGAGGCCCTATATGGTAGGAGGTGTTGGTCTCCTATAGGTTGGTTTGAAGTGAGAAAAGTTTCCCTTATAGGTCCCAAATTGGTATATGATACCATTGAGAAGGTATATCTCATTAGAGAGAGGTTGAAAATGTCTCAAAGTTGGCAAAAGTCTTATGCCGCTGTGAGAAGAAGGGATCTAGAATTTGATGTTAACGATTGGGTTTACTCGAAAATCTCACCCATGAAGAGTGTAATGAGGTTTAGTAAGAAGGGCAAGCTTAGTCCCCTATATGTTGGCCCATATTAGATTTTGAGACGTGTTGGTAAAGTTGCCTATGAGTTAGATTTGCCAAATGAGTTGGCAACAGTGCATCCCGTTTTCCATGTCTCCATGTTGAAGAAGTGTGTTGGTGATATAACATCCATAGTTTCCTTAGAGCGTTTTGGAGTTGATGAGAGTCTCTCATATGAGGATGTTTCGGTTGAGATTTTAGACCGGCAAGTCAAGAAGTTGAGAAATAAGGAAGTAGCTTCCGTAAAGGTCTTGTGGAGGAATAATCTAGATGAGGGTGCTACTTGGGAGGACGAGGCCGTTATGATGTCCCGATATCCTCATCTTTTTCCTTTTACTCCTACTCTAGCTTGAGGTGATGAGTTCCTCTTGGTTTGTCCTTTGTTTTGGGAGTCATGTGTATTATGTGTTCCCATGATTTCCTTATGTTATTCATGTTCATGAAAACTTGAGTTTTGAAAGAAAATGAGTTTATATGATTGATTTTCCTCATGTTGTGCATTGAGTATGAGTTGCCTATAGACTTCATGAGATGAATTGATGAACATGATTTAGTTATGCTTTTTGAGAGTAAATTGCATATGAGCTCCATGAGATTGTGTTGAGCATGCTTATAAGCTTGGAGATGGTAGTTCCTCCTTCAATACGAGTTATTTTCAGATTTCATGCATATTGGGTTGATAGATGTAGTTCCTACTTCCTTATGATGAATTGAGTATGCTTAGTTGGAGTAGATGTTTCCTCCTTGATTTGTGCATTGCATGCATGATGGGATGATAAGAGTTAGTTTCACCCCTCTTATGATGTTTGAGAATGTCCTAGCTTGGAGACGATAGTTCCGCCTCGGTTGTATGCATTGCATTGTAGGTTGGATTGTTGGTTTCTCTCCTACTCTTTTAGAACCAGTTTAAATCACATTCGAGGACAAATGATCCCAAGGGGGAGATATTGTAACACCCCCGATTTGAAAGAGGGAAGTTAGAAAATTTTTAGTACTCACAGGTGCTATTCACAAGGGCTAACCACGACCCCTAGGTAGGCTCGTGGAAGGGGCACTAAAGATTTGCCCAAGTCATGAACCACGACTGGAAATACGGGCTGTAGGTGGGTCCACAGTCCGTGGCCCAGGGTCCGTAGGTCTAGGCAAAAGTCTCTGACCACCAATGATGAGTGTGCAGGACAGACCGTTGGTCAGTCCACGATCCGTTGGTGGGGTCTCATGCGTCACTGCTGGCAGTTAAGTTTCAAGGGCAGTTGGGTCTTTTACTAATTAATTAGTTCCTATACTATGTCATTTTGCTTATGTTTAGGACCCCTATATAAGTCTTTTAACCCCCGAATTCACCCCATTTTATTTCATTCTTCCAAATACATAAAACAAAACCAAATCTCCTCCTAAATATTCTCTCTCTAGAAACTTGAAGAAGAAGAAGAAGATTCAACCTAGGGTTTCAAGCTAAGGTCTCAATTTATCCATTGAAGGCTAGCATTTGGAGTCAAGGTATGATAGTTTTCATCCATGGAGTTCCCAAATTCCTCTATTTCAAAAGGTAGAATTCCCCAATTGAGTTAGGGTTTTCTTCAATTGTCATGAGTTCTTTTCTTTATTGATTTAAATGATTGAATTATGATCCTCTATGCATGAATTGATGAAATACTATGGTTTATGATGTTTTCCCCTATGAACCCATGTGGTCCCAATGTTTTTAAGTTATGAACTATATGATATGGGATTTTGATCTTCAAGGAAGATTTTTATGAAATTAAGCATGTATTACTAGTTTTACATGTATATATGATGAAATCCATATCTAACCCATGTTTTCTAAGAGTTGATGATTGAAAGTGAGTTTTGACCTCAAGGAGGTGAATTATGTATTTATGCATTTTCTTATGAAATCTATGCAAATATTTTAAGGGTGCTTTGAGAGTAAAGTACCAACGATGATGTTGTGTTGTGAAAAGATATTCTCATAAACACATACTAGCACAATGTGAAAGGTAGGATTCTTAGGTTGAAAGGATTTCTCACCTAATTGAATCAAAGAGTAAGAGTTATCCTAATGAACTAACTTGGATTGGTTGTCCAAGGGCACCTTCCATGAGTTATGAGATAAGTCAAGACTTAATAAATATTCTGTGGGATTTATGCTTAGCACCTAGTGGATATTAATAGTTAGATGGAAGCTCTCTCGTAGTAGATGTCGGGTTTCTATAATCAATCTCTTCAGATGGAAGCTCTCCCGTTAGTAGAGGCCGAGTTTTTAGTAGCAATCTCCTTATCCCATAACTATGTTCCCCCATAGGATGATTAGCTAGTAGATCCACTTAAGCTAAAAGTTCATGGTTATACCTTGGCAAGTAGGACAACCCTTTTCGGTATGGGAGACACCAGGGGATCATGTTATAGCTCACATGGTGTCAATGTTTGTTAAGGCTAATTCCCCACAAGTAATAATGAACTAAGGTTAATCAAGGAGTATCACATATGAGTTTGAAGGTTTTTAAAGAAGATGTTAGCTTGCATTGACCATGATTTATGACTTATGTTTTATAACTCTTTCATATTATGTTTTAGCTTGGTCAATTGCATGCCATGAATGCATGTCATGAAATGCAATGTCCCTTTTTAGCATGATTTAAATGTCTTATGCATGGCTATCATACTTGGTACATTGTTTTGTACTAACACATACTCTTGCCTACATTTTTCCCAAATGTAGGTTTCGGTATTTAAGGTGCTTAGTTTTGTGGCTAGTGGGTGATTTGATTGATTCCCGAGCTTTGGTGAGTCCTCATGCTTCGAGGACATATTTTATTTTTTTCACTTTCTTTCATGTATTTTCTATTTTGGACATGATGTATGGGCTAGGCCCAATTTCATTCTATTATATTAGATGGCTATGATGAGATAAGATTTTAGACTTCTACTTTCTTTTATAAAATGTGTTGGACTTGGACTATTGTTTTACTCTAATTGTTCTATTTCTTATGTTATGAGAGCTAAATGGCTTGTATGGACTCCTTCTGGGTTCTATATGCCATGTTACATCTAGGGGTACCCCTGGGTCATGACATATATAGCGAATGAGTAAATAGTACTTAAGTTGTGAAAGGAAGTGTGACGGTAAATTGTAAGTATGAAGACTGAGAGATAAAGATTGACTACTTGTCATGAGGTTTTAGTGGGCCAATGTTTCTTAATTTGTATCTAGTAGTTGTAAGTTAGTATGATAAGTGAGTAATCATATTGATATATGGGTGTAGTAATAAACATTAAGCTTGAATTTGATATGAGCATCGTGATAAAAAGAATGGCAACATAAGGGTGATGATGTTAGTCTTGAGTTCTGATCTGGTAGACTTGACATAGAGTAGGTAAGGAATTGAGATGTTAGCTTCAATGAATATGTGTGGTACAAGTGAGAGATCTTAATTTTAGAAGGGCTGTGAAGTGTGGCTAAGTCATAAGAGTAACAAGAGCATTAGAAAGTGTACCCGAGATTGTATGTAATCAGACGAGGTTCCAATTAAGCATTATTTTTTTCCTTAAGAGTTAGGTGAAGCGGCCTTGTAAGCCAATGAGAAGAGGTTAATAGAAGCATCTTAGAAAGAGGTCTTAGAAGGAGTCTTAGTACCTTCTTATGTAGCGTTCATCAGCCATGAGATAAGACTTTCCCGAGTATTAGAATAAAGTGAATGTAGACATAGAGATGATGAAATAGATCCATAGCTTTCAGGTGTTTGATTTAGACCCAAGGGGGAGATGATAAGTTGAGAAATCAAGTCAAGTGTTGAGAATGAGATAGTGACGTCTTTTGAAAGAGTTTTATAGATATAGCAATCAATTCATAATCTTGTGTATTCCTTAAGTCCAGTTATTACAACATCTTGTAAATACTGCTAATATCAGAATTGTGTTCATGACCTATGCCCATATGCTTCAGAGAGATTCACATCTATGCTTAATTTTTAGAATTCGGGGCAAAGAATTTAGCTTGTTAATCTTAAGCTTCATCCATAAAGTTATGGATATCAGCCTCATGATATGAACCTATTCATATAAGCACTCATGTCTCATGGTATGATCAGTCTCGCAAATTCAAGACTTACTCTCAATGGCTAGCAACATAATGTTATGCCATGCATATTCTTATATAAGAGATCTTGAATGAATTGTGTTTATGATATTTCACTCTAAAGCTCTCTCTGTGATTCTCTTTAGTTGAGAGTGGTATTGTTGATAGTAGTGGTGTGATGATAGAGAAGAGGATTGCTATTTTCTTATTGTTATAGTGCTGGTGTGTTTATTCCATCTGAGGTTATAAATGTGGAGGAAAAAGGAGATAAGGTTTTACGATGAGTAATAAGTCGGTTCGTGGTAATAATGCATGAAAGTTCTATTGGTAGAAGTGATGAGAGAATGAGAAATTATTATAAGGCGTGGTTAATAGGAGTCCATGGAGTTGTTATAGTACTAGGATTGAATGTGGTGTTGGTAGCATGTGGATGAATGCATGATGTGGTGTTGGTAGCATGTGGATGAATACATGATGTGGTGTTGGTAGCATGTGGATGAATGCATGATGCACTAGGTGGTTCTTGATTAAGACTCGAGGTTGGTTAAATGTGGTGGTAAGGAGTAATATTCTTGGGATGAGATTTCCTACAGAGGTATATAACCCGAATCTTTTGATTTAGATCAAAATAATCACCCCATGTTAAGTACTTCGTGATTTTAAGTTACGCTTCAATATAGTAAGAGTAACCCCTTTCAATTCTCAGTCCAGCTGTCATTCGAGGACGAATGATCCTAAAATTTCCAAGTTATGACTTGAGTCATTCTTTATGGTGAATAAGATTTTACCGAGTGATTCTATTTTTCTTAGATGTTAAGGTCACTAAAATTCCCTAGCATAAAGTTGAGTTGAAAACTTTCTGAATGAGTGAGTTTCATTATGATATTTTTATTGGGTAAACTTCAATCGACCAAATCCTTTCACAAATAAAGAATTAGGTTGCCTATGAGATATCAAATTGAAGATCTCTGAGTCCTCTTTCCAATGCCACAAAGTTTGCTATATTCTAAACTCCGAGTAACAAGTTATCCCCGTTTGAGTGAAGCCTCTCTAGTTAAGGCTTTCCATCCGTTTTAGGAAAGGGTATTTTGGTCTTTTCCTTTTACCCACTTGTCTTAACACGTTTTTACTGACCCAATTAGGGTTATAATCAGATTCTAAATACCCCATCACGTTCAAAACACTTAGGGTTTTTAGAGCGAGGTTTCAAGAGGAGAAAAGCGAGGTTTTCGAGCGTTCTTCAAGATCGTTGATTTTCGCAAAGAACATCATTCTTTTTAGGTATGTGAGGTTTCCCATAGTGATGGACTTGATAGTCCTCACGCCAATCATGTAGTTCTTCGATGAATTCATCCATGAAATCATTTATGTAAAGATTTTTAAGTAGTTCTTGAGTTCTTGCCCCATTCTTTATCAATGAAGGTTTTGAGTTCCTTAGGTGAGGGTGTTGCGAATGAGTGCTGTTTCTTGATAGAATTTGAATAAGATTTAAATTATTTTTTGTTGTTTTTATGAATCAAAGAGAGTTTGGAAGAAACCAATCGATTCTAGATGAGTTAGGACCCGAAATTCAACAAGTAAATTCGTCATATTTCTGGGTCCGAACTGGGGTAATGCGCCCCCATAGCGCCTGGAGGACTGGGGCAATGCGCCCCCATAGCGCTAGGAGGGCTGGCACCCTACACCTGCAGTGCACCCCAAAGCAGCCCTAGGACTTTTGGGGTTGGAGCGGTGCGCCACTGCTACGCCAGGGTCGTCAGGCCCTTCCCTCCGTTCTTCGCCCCGTATGTGTTTCTTTGAATCACATCTTTGGTGTTTCCTTGATAATAACTCTTCAATTCTTCATTAATAATTGAAAGATCCTACATATCCTAATCTCATCTCTTAAATTACATTTCAAATTAAAGAGAGATTAAGAGGATAGTTCAAGAGGGTCGTTTGAGTCAATTTGAGATTTCTTTTGGAATTGATTATAGTTTCGAACAAAGTCTTAAGAAGAGTATTATTCATGAGTTTACATACGGTTATTGAGGTCCTAGATTTGATTCGTTCATGTCCATAATTCCCCTTAAACCCTACGAATCGAGTTATAAGTCTTGAGAGTTTTTGAAAGCCAATCATTGTGTTTCAAACTGACCGTTGAGAAAAAGTTTAAAGGTTCTATTTCATAAAGCCTCAAGGTGCTCAAGATCATCAACAAGAGTTTCGTTGAGATCACTTTTCACTCACATACAATATTTGGTGAGGCCTTCTTGCTTCCGAGAGACTCCATTTTCATTCAACTTAGTAGTATTGGAGGTGTCTTGGGTCTTGTCCTGACATATATCTTACATTGTTTGAGGCTTCATAGATAGACTGAATTAGATGTTTCCATTGTTTTCTCGGGATGTTTTATTTAACTTATGACCCATGTTAAGTATTTTTGCAAGTCAGTTGTTTTAAGATTTTTTAAATGTCTAAGTGTTCACCTATTTTAAGCTTTCACGTATTTTTTAGTGTCATGTAAGTCATGTAGCCAGGCCAAGGGTTCGCTTGGGATAAAAAATAGTTCTCGAATGCCAGTTACGTCCAGGGTGTATGCCCGGATCGTGACAACAAAGTTCAAACAAAAAAGTATGCTCTTACATGTTTACAACTATGCTTCTTAATAAAATATTATCTTACTAACGATATACAATTTGATAAATGCTATAAATGTGTCCAAAAATATTAGAGGCCACAATTTTTATGAAAAACTATTGTATAAATTTTTTACATGAACTTTGTAAAAGAAAATAAATATATCAGAAAAAACAATCAATAGATGGATGTGTCCAACTTTTTTCTATATTACATCTATGAAAGACATTATTCACAAAAAAGCCTTTCCTAGACATGCAATAATTCACATTATAAAACCAACAAATTCCTAAAATTATTCCAATAAAGGCGAAAATTCATACTAAATAACTAATCATCATATCATATATATATTATAATTATTATTGTTATTATTAATATTATTATTATTTATTAATATTATTATAAAAGCATAAATATAAATGTTGATTGACCAAAATATCCACTAAAACTTTATTGACTTATTTGCCCTTTTAAGTTCAAGTTTCTTCAATTTAAAAAATTACTTCTAGGTATAAATGTGTCACGATCCGATTTCTCCGATCATAATGGAACCTACTACACCCGACCAGTAGCTAGGCCTAACCTCCAGAGCCATAAGCAACAGACTACCAAGAGGAAGCCAATAACAAAATGTAAGAGCTTAGAACAAAGAAGAGAATGGATAATCAACAAAACAATACAAGAACCATCCCAAGACCCGACATCAGTTAGTAGTTGAGCATCTAATAAAAAATAGGAGTACAATGCTTTCAAAATACAAGACAAGTACAAGTTGTCTGTGAATACAATATAAAGACTAAGCCTAGCCAACACAGATGGAAACCGGTTGCTTTAGACGCCATGAGCTCACCCTAATCTCCGAAATCCCAAGCTACTCCGCACGACTCCAAATCAATGGCGATAACTCAACTGCAATCTACAGGGGGCAGAAGTGTAGTATGAGTACCAAAAACAGTACTAAGTAGGCAACAATCGACTGAGGTAAAAAAATAACACAAACATAAATAAAAAGTAATAAGGAAAGTATAGCACAAGTAATTAAACATGAGATACTAAAGTAGACATAAAATATAGAATAGAAATGAAACAAAGTGTAACAAGTCGAGTCAAGAATGTACCTAGATCGCAAGCCAACAAACTAATCGCAAGCAACTAAGATACCAAGTCAACTAACTAGTTTCAGGAGGACCCAAAACTACAATTCTAAAGTCAAAACCTACTAGGTAACGATAAAACAACAACAAAGAATAAAATATAGTCAAACAACAACCTAACCGGAACCGCATATGCCCGAAAGGTACAACAAATAACATAACTCAACCGGTCCCCATAAATCGAAGGGTACAAACAACAAACAAATATACTGGTGATAGGCAATGCGTATGAATGCAGGGTGAGCAACAGAACCATCAGTAACCATCCAAACCTCTAACCAGAGGTAACGACCTCGAACCGTAAAGCATCAGCCTCGCACTTGGAATAACGGTCTCGTACCATCAATATTAGCCTTAGACTAGAGATAACAACCTCGAACCATGAGCATCAGTCTTGAACAAGATGTAATGACCTCGAGCTGTGAGTAACCAATAATGGGGTCACCTACCCAGCCAGTAAATCTCAGGGCACCATCAAGACAAAAGCATGCAAGAAAGGGGGTCGATGCACCTACTAGTCAAGTAAAACTAAGCACATCCTAGATGCCTCTAATATCTCAAGTAGAAAAAAGAGCACGTCCCTAATGCCTCATAATCTTAAAAATAAGTAAGTCAAGTGATCCAGATTGTACGACTCCCGTTAAAACAGTTTATAACAAAAACTGAGTAAAATAGTATTTCAACATGAAAGGTAAATATGTCAATACATGGCCAGGATCGTACAACAAAATCCATGAGAATGAACAAACAATGCAATGCATGCCATCACCAGAATTCAAACAAGGCACTCAACATCAAATAATTATACAACCAATGAACCACGTTACCAAAGCAGATAGTACTAACCAGGGATCCAACTAGTCCTCACATACGACCTCAGGCCTAAAAATATAATCATAAGCTCAATAAGGATACAACATGCCCATCACTAATCAACAAGCAAACGGATCAAGAAGAGACTTCAAATCAATAACGGGGGAGAAAACTCAAGAGCCAACACTCGAAACTAATCACACCGCTCCAGTCCCATATCGAGCACAATAAACACCAACTCACGTCTACGACGAGCCACTAAGGTCACAAGCATCAACGCAAGGAGAACAACCCAAACTCAACTCAAAAGGGAGCAAATCATAACTACGAGGCAATAAAACCTAACCTAAAGCATCTAATGTACAACCTAGTCTAAAGTCATCGCTAATCAACCCTAACAAGGATAAGTAAGATCATCTACACCACAAGCAAAGCCACAATCTAAACTAAGGATTCCAACACCCACAATAAGTCCAAGGCTCCTACAGAATCAAGAAAAGATAGAATAACAAGGGGAAAGCTAAATACCCAGCAAATACCACAAAAAATTATATGAAATATATACTAGGCATTATCTAAGAAGCTAAATTAAGAAAATAGACCGAAACCTACCTCAAAGTCAAACACGAGTGCTCCAAATCCACCACAAATGAACTATCCACATCCAAAACACCTCCGAACAACGCCAAACTATCAAATTATCAATTACAACATCATTATGGATGTTTTGACACTAAAATTGCAACAATTGGAAATCAACCCAAAATTGAGTCAAAACTGGAATATGGGACCTATGTTGGGAATCCCGAAATTGTGTCCATCAAAAGGTCTTAAACTATGCCTCCAATTTATGTTCCAAAACTAAACCCAATCCGTGGTCCAAAAATAGCCACAAAGAACATGCAAAATTTAATAAGAAAGCCAAGCTAAGGAAGCAACTTCGAGCTCAAATTCACCTCAAAAGAAGGTTCATCAACAACTTTTAATCACATACCCAAGTATCCACACTCCAATTTATCACACAACACTTTGTATCACTTAAATCCAAGCTCAAATGGGGGTGAAATCGCCTTTTGTAAATGAGGTCTGATAGCTGAAATTTCTGGGTATAAATACTTATAACTAGTCGCTAAAAGTTGATTGAGGTCGCTAAAAGTGCTAAATTTTGGTCGCTAAAAGCCTGCACTAGATATCAACACTTCATCTAGTTTACTCAAACTCCAAATTCTCCGACGGGGTGCCCGGGATTCAATTGGAACCCCGTGCGTGCAAATAAAATATGCTACCCACATTCCAAACTCAATGAAATCGTTAGACTTCCATCCGCGGTCATTTTGATGAAAAGTGGGTTCCACACCCAAGTTCTATTTTAAACTAAAAATAACAAGAAGGCTAAAATAAGATCGGAAGCCTAGGGAACCGCACGAAAGGTCATTCTAGACCAAATTCAACATTTCAGAGCTAACCACACAAACATAATTCTCAGCCAAGAATGTTGACCAAGTTCAACCCTTGGCTTAAGCTTCAAAGTTAAAATCCCTAACGGTAAAAACTCACAACAGTAGTCTCGAGGCCCAAACCAACCATGCCCTAGCTTAAAATGGCCCTTCCGAAGCAGATGAAACAGTCAGAATTACATTCTGAGGCCATTTCCCCAAACTTTTGACTGATGTCAACCGTTCAAGTTTCAAAAGCTCAAATATATGGAAACTCTCAATAAATCTAAGTGAATGACCAGACGATCGAACTGTCAGTCTCAACATGACTTGTGGTCACTACAAAAATGCTCTAAATGCTGGAAAGATCAAAAAATGAAAAGAATGACCTTAAGGGTCATTACAACGCCGTTGCCTACTAAGTACCATTTTTGGTACTCAAACTACACTTCTGTTCCCTATAGTTTGCAGTTGAATTATCATCATTAATTTGGAGTCGTGCAGAGCAGCTTGGGATTTTGGGGATTGGGGTGAGCTCTTGGCGTCTGGAGCTATCGATTTCCATCTGTGTTGGCTCGGGTTAGTCTTTATATTGTATTCAGAGACAACCTGTACTTGACTTGTATTTGTAAAATCCTTGTACTCCTCTTTTGTAGGGGTGTCCAAAAACCAAACCGAAAAAATATTATTGGGTTATTGCTTCGGTTTCAGTTTTCCTATTGGGTTATTGGGTAAATCGATAACTCAATAAGATGATAGTTATTTACTACTTTATCCTTCCTTAATATTAATTATTTATAATTTAATACATAACTAGATACTTATAACTATATGTCTATATCAGATTTTCAGTATCCTACTTACCGCTTTAGTCTTTACTTTTTACTCTAAACCTAAAGAGTAAAGTAAGGGTTAGCAACGAGCCAACGGCGACGGTAACAACCAACAATTTTACAAGGAGGGTTCGCAACAACGACGATAGTAAGGGCTAGGCGACGGTGAGCATTTTCTACCCTTTTCAAATTTCTCTTCTTCTGTAATATCTATCCTTGTATAATTTCTCTTCTCCTGTAATATCTATCCTTTTCTTATTTCTCCTCTTCTCCATACTCAATTCCTCAAAAAAATTGATTTGCTCTTAAATAATATACCCGACCAGAATCAAACACCCTAATTTAGGTTAAATCAGGTAAGCATTTGATTATTTTTATTAAGCAATTCTTTTTCCTTTTCAGCAATGTTGAGACTTCTTTTATTAAATCTCTTTAGTTTCTCTTTAGTTCACCTTGAAATTATTTCATGATTACTGCCTGATTATTGTCTAAATCATATTTTAAAGAGACATACATATGGCTAAAAATATTTCAATTGATGAGGTTGTGGTCCTGGGCGATGAAAGTATTAATTCAAATGTTATGCGTCAAACACAATCTGTTGAGCCAAAGGTAACGAAAGAAAGAAAGAAAAGGTCTCGAGCATGGAATCATTTTGGATCATTTGTTGATGAAGAAAGGAATAAGAAATCAAAGCGTAAGCATTGCGGTGAAGATTATTTTGCTGATTCATTTAAAATGGTACGAAAACAATAATTACTCATATGTTAACATGTACAAAGATGCCTAAAAGTGTTGACACTACAACAAAAATAACTTTTAAGAACAATAAATATATACATTAATAAAGAGTGCTAAAGTCTTTACTAGCATTAGTTAAGTTCCATTAGAACCGATGTCGCTCAAGGCTATAGGGACATATACAAAGAGTGCTAATTGTAAGTAAAAATACATATTTAGCGTCTATAAAGAATTAATTGCCGCTAATGATCATATTTGATGTAGTGTGATAAAAGTCAAACTCAAATAGGCTTTCAATCTATTCGGGGGGGGGGGAGGGGATACGAGTGATGTGGTGATGTGGTTGTTTTTGTTTCCTAGAAATTTGGGCAAGAACAATGTAGTAGAGCCTTATGCCGCATGGTAATTGTGGATGAACTAAGTTTCAAGTTTGTCGAGAAGGAAGGTTTTAGAAACTTTATGAAAGTAGTGCAACCTCATTTTAAGATTCCTTCTCGTACCACTGTGACATGTTATTGTTTTAAACTTTTTGATGAAGAGAAGAAAAAGTTGAAGAGATATTTCGGAGAAGCACGACAAAGAGTATGTCTGACAACTGATACTTGGATCTTTGCAACAGATTAATTATATGTGTATCACTGCACATTGGATCGATAATGAGGATAATAATTTTTTGTCAAATTTATAGCCATAAAGGTGAAGATATGGCTAATGAGATTATTAAGTGTTTGAGTTATTGGGGCTTAGATAAATTATTTACCATTACAGTCGATAATGCTAGTTTGAATGACGTGACTGTGAAAGAGTTGTCTAAGATATTCACTAAATGGGGGATCAATTTCATGAATGGAGAACACTTTCATCTGAGGTGTATGGCACATATTCTAAATCTTGTTGTTCAAGATGGTTTGAAGGTGTCTGTTGTGTCTATTGGATGGGTTAGAAAAGCAGTTAAATACATAAGGTTGTCTCCAGCAAGGTGTAAGAGGTTCCAAGAATCTTGTGAAGATGTTGATATAAATTGTAAAAAATCTGTATGTTTGGATGTTTCTATGAGATGGAACTCCACATACTTGATGTTGAATAGGGCTATTAAGTTTGAAAATGTGTATTCTAGTTATGTTGCTCGTGATATTGGCTTGTTACATTACCTTCAGCTTGTTGAGAATGAAGATGGAAAGGATGAAGATGAAAGCGCTCTTGGTGCCCTTTTGAGTGATGACTGGGACAATGTAAAAAAATTGCTAATTTTCTTCAAACTTTATATGATCTTACCAGAAAAATATCTGGATCACATTACGTCACAACAAACTCATATTTTCTTAAAATTTGTGAAGATGATAGTGTGATCTTTTGGGTAAAATTGCTTTGAATATGAGAGAAAAATTTGATAAGTATTGGGGTACTCCAAAGAAAATGAACAAGATGATTTTTATTTCTTATGTTTTGGATCCTCGTTACAAGTTTGTTTCAGTTGGCTTTGCAATTCAAAAGATGTTTGGGAAAGAAGGTCCAATTTTAGAGAAAGGAGTTAGAGAGTACATGTATTTGTTGTTTGGTGAATAAGTAAAGTACCTTTCTAAAGATAAAGGTAGTTAACACTCTTCATCTTTATCTAGATCTTCATTTGAAAATTCTAGTTCACTGCTTTCAAGTTTAGGTAGTGTTGTCCAATCGATAGGATCTTTAGGGACATTCATGGGTGATCTAATGAAACATAAAGCTGAAAATACAACAACTTTCAAAACATAATTGCAAAAATATCTTTTTGGAGAAAATGAAGTTGAAAGCAAGAACTTCAACATCTTGTCTTGGTGGAAAATAAACTCACCTAGATTTCCTGTTCTTGCTCAGATGGCTCGGGATGCGTTAGCTATTCCTATTTCAAGTGTGGCATCCGAGTGTGCGTTTAGTATTGGTGGACGAATCTTGGATTCATTTAGGAGTTCATTAACTCCTAAATTGGTGCAAACTCTAGAGTGCCTTCAAGATTGAATTCGGAGTGAATCACGACCTATAAGTGTTGAGGAAGATATAGATGACCTCGAACAGCTTGATCAAGGTAAGGATATTTTAATTGTATTAGTTTTAATTGTTATTGTAAATAGTCATTAACATTGTTTTGGTTGATTAATAAAAAATCTCTATAGATTTGGCTAATACTAGCATTCTGGATGATTAATGTGGAATTGAAACTCTTCTTTTTTTTGCACTTGGATCTGGACATTTGGTAAGCCATTCTAGCTACAAGTTTCTCTAAGTCATGTATTTGCTTGGTTTTCAATTTATAAGCCTTCTGTCAAGAAAGTAAATTAGGATATGAGGCCAAATATTGCATATTGTTAAGCTTAACTTGCTAAAAAATTAATACATATTTACTAATTGGAAGTGTTTGGAGTCAATTAAGGGACATGATGATACTATAAATGGATTATTTTCTAATAAAAATGGATTTGTTAATTTAGTGTTTGTACCTTATAGTCTGCATGACTATAAAATTGGGTTTAATTTGATTGTGAAATGATTTTTGAGAATCATTTTTTAAGAGGGTTCTTTGTGGCATCTAGTGATGAGACTATTATATTTTGTTCACTTCCTTCTAATTAAGTCGTCATCTTACTGTGTTCATTTGAGGGTGGGTGTTATGTATTCATGGAGCCTATTACATTAAATATGTTCATCATTAAAATGAGTTCGATCTAGTTGCCAAAAGCATTCTGTCATTAAATGTAAAAATGCTACAGTAATAGTCGATTAAATTGGTGGTTGTCTTTTTCTTTTTCAGACTTTGTGATTGTCTTGGTTAGGAACTTGGTGAGAATTTTTTTGATTATCCGATTGATCAAGTAACTGTTCAAGATTGTCTTGTTGAACTATTTGATTTTAGTTTTAGTTTCAGTTCGTAATTGTAGGTGGTAGCTTTTGCAAGTTTGTGAATGTCAGTAATTTGATTAACATCCAAAGTTTCATATTATGTTTTGGTGGTAACATGTAAAAATTTGTATGCTAAATTTTTTAAGTGTGAGCTTTGGTTGACTTCGGTTGCCTTTTTGGGACATGTAGTTTCAAGGGAAGGGTTAATGGTAGATCCCCAAAATATTGAAGCGGTTAAGAATTGGGTCCGACCTAGCTCTGTGACTGAAGTTAAGAGTTTTGTGAGACTCGCTAGCTATTATCGTAGGTTCGTGAAATTTTTTCCTTTTATCGCCACGTAGTTGATAAGGTTGAACAAAAAGGAACTACCTTTCAAATGGATTGAAAAATGTGAAGAGAGCTTTCAAAAGCTCAAGACTCTTCTGACCACAACACCTATTCTGCCATTACCGGTGGAAGGTAAATATTTTATTATTTATTGTGATTCTTCACATTCGAGTTAGGTTGTTATGTTGATGCAGGATAAGAATGTCTTAGCTTATGCATCGCGGCAGTTGAAGGTGCATGAGAGGAACTACCCGACACATGATTTAGAGTTGACAGCGGTAGTGTTTGCCCTTAAGATCTAGCGACATTACCTTTATGGTGTCAAGTGTGAGGTATTTACTGATCATCGTAGTATTCAACATGTATTCACTCAAAAAGACCTACCTCTGAGACAACGAAGGTGGATGGAGTTACTCAAGGATTATGATATGACCATTCAGTATCATCCAAGTAAGGCTAACATGGTGGTAGACACATTAAGATGAAAGGCGATGAGTATGGGTAGTCTAGCTTGCTTGAGTGTATCCAAGCGACCTTTGGCTAAGGAAATTCAAACCTTGAAATCTAAGTTCATGCAGTTGGGCATCTCAGAAAAAGGTGGGGTGTTAGCTAGCATTGAGGTTAGAGCCACCTTCATTGAGGAGATTAAGGCCAAACAGTTTGAGAATGATAATTTGAATGAGCTTAGGAAGAAGACAGTGTCTGGTAAGGCACAAGATATGGTTCTTAATGCTGGGGGTATGCTTAATTTTAAAGAAATGATTTGTTTTCCTCAAGTGGACGAGTTGATTTAGAGTTTATTGACAAAATTCCACGGTTAGCGATATTCTATTCATCCGGGTGTGACAAAGATGTACCGAGATTTTAAGCGACTTTATTGGTGGCTTGGCATGAAGAAAGACATAGTTAAGTTTGTTGCTAAATGCCAAAATTGCCAACAAGTAAAATATGAGCATCAAAGACATGTAGGATTGCTTCAGAGAATGTCAATTCTGAAAGGAAGTGGGAGAGGATAGCTATGGATTTTTTGGTTGGTCTTCCCAAGACATTGGGGAAGTATGATTCTATTTGGGTAGTGGTTGACAGATTAACTAAGTCAGCTCATTTCATTCCAGTCAGAACAAACTATAATGCTCATCAGTTGGCTAAGGTTTATGTGAAAGAGATAGTAAGGCTGCACGGGGTGCCCCTTTCTATCAACTTAGACCGTGGTACGCAGTTCACATCCAAGTTTTGGAGAAAATTACATGATTTATTGGGCACTCAACTCACTTTCAGCACCGCTTTCCATCCGCAGACGGACGGGCATCCAGAGAGGACTATTCAAGTGTTAGAGGACATGTTGAGGGCATGTGTGATTAACTTTGGAGGACATTTGGATAAGTTCTTACCTTTGTGTGAGTTCTCATATAATAACAGTTACCACTCCAGCATGATATGGCACCGTTTGAGGTACTGTATGGGGGATGATGTAGATCACCTATAGGATGGTTTGAGGACGGAGATGTAAAACCTTTGGGGGTTGACTTGGTGAAGGATGCTCAGGATAAGGTAAGAAATATCCAAGCTAAGCTCCTAGCAGCCCAAAGTCGACAGAAAAATTATGCAGACCATAAGGTAAGAGACATGGCATTTCAGAATGGGGAGAAAGTTCTTCTTAAGATGTCACCCATGAAAGTGGTCATGAGATTCGGCAAGAAGGGCAAGCTTAGTCCTCAATACATTGGACCATTCGAAGTTCTTGACTGTGTAGGGCCAGTGGCTTATAGATTGACCTTACCTCCTAATTTATCTAAAGTTCATCCAGTATTTCATGTGTCCATGTTGAAGAAATATCATGGGGATAGGGATTACATAATAAAATGTGACTCAGTTTTGTTAGACAAGGACCTTCAGTATAAGGATGAACCAGTTGCAATCCTTGATCGCGATACCCAGAAGATGAGGACCAAAGAGATGAAGTATGTGAAGGTTCAATAGAAGCATCGTTCGGTGGAGGAAACTACTTGGGAAACCGAGAAAGACATGCGAGACAAGTATCCCTAGTTGCTCAACGAATCATGTAATACTCTACTCTTACTTTAGCCAATTTTTCCTAGTTTATAACTCGGGGAGGAGTGATGGATAAATTGGTATCTATTGTAATGATATGTTCCTATCGTTATAGAAAAGCCAATGGGGAAACAATTTGGACCAAAAAACTTTTGAGTAGTAACTTGGGAATTCCTAGCCTAGTCTAGATTTGGACGAAATCTAAGTCAATGAGGTCTAGGAAAATCTGGTAATGCATAGGGGATCTAATTATTAAATTGATCGCATGAGTAGATAGCTAAGACGTTAAGGAGCCCTACGACTTTACGGAATTGAATTTAGGCGAGTTGAACTCCTAAAACTGACCTTAGCGTGAACGGGTAGTTTTTGAATGCCATGAGTAAAGGTGTGTTGTGAAATGGGGGTTTGAAACTCTAATTTTGACTTTATGTCTCCGCTCAAGCCGTCAGGGCGGGCTTGCTGTGGTAGGATGGGGTCCGCCGTAGCGGCCCTATCGCGAATTAAGTCGGGGAAAACCCCAAAAATGTTATTTTTCTGTAAGTTTCATTCTTGAGAGCTAAGAGATGACCCCAGGTGATTTCTTGACAGTTTTCCATGAATTTTGGTGCTAACGGTAAGGATTTTACTCCCCTAATCCTTTTTTCGATCAGTAGAACTTAGATTCATGGGTGATTATCATTGGGGGAGGGTTTTGACCTGAAACTAATGATGAAAAAAGCCCTAAGTTAGGTATTGGGATATTGGGTTTGGCATATGGTTGATAATATCGATTGTAATTCGAGTAATTAAGCCTCGTTCATTGATCCCTGTATTAATTTGTTGTTTTTAGACAAGGAACAAGCGGAAAGAATCCGGAAAGGGAAGATTCAAGTGCCATAGGGAGATTCAAGCTTGGTTTCGAGATAGGTAATAGTTTGATTTCATGTTTGCGTGATGTATGTAGGTAATTGATTCATTATAAAGTATGTATGTATGTGAATGTAGCACTACTGATCAAACCTAATGTAAATGAGTATGAATGAACAATTGTATGCCATGAATCAGCACTTGATTGTATGATTATGAGAATGTACATTGTGATTGTGATTGTGGTATGATGATTGAACTGGGT
The DNA here is from genome assembly GCA_029582725.1 of Solanum chiquidenum. Taxonomy (NCBI): domain Eukaryota; kingdom Viridiplantae; phylum Streptophyta; class Magnoliopsida; order Solanales; family Solanaceae; genus Solanum; species Solanum chiquidenum. The sequence continues at coordinate 64,589 of JAJOOS010007897.1, forward strand.
GTCACGTTCTAGCACACTAACTGGGATCGGGTGCCACGTTCCGATGCATATTGTCATACCCCGAGGCTACCCCCAGGATGCGGACACAAAACCTAGGATCACGAGTGACCCCAATTTAACCCTGCTGGCATATCATAAGCATACTAAAGCAAATTGAATCAATAAATAATGTGCGGAAGCTAAATCATATAAATAATTTGAAACGATGGGGAATACCCATATACTAAATCTGAATATAGAAAACTGAGAGTTTGAATACAAATGAAAAGTCAAATTATAACACTAAAGCTGAAACTAACTATGTCTGAAAATAGCCTCTAACTGACTAGAAGTGCTGGGACATATCCCCAGCTAAATCTAGAAAAAACTGAAAACGAAAGACTAAAATGGAAAGATAAGATGTCAATTGCCCTCGAAGAATGAGGACTCACCACTGATGCTGCTGAGTTGATGATCGGGAACCAATCTATGCGTGATCTGACTGCTCAGAACCTGAACCTACGTCATGAGAAGATGTAGCGCAGAGTATATGTTAGTACTTGAAAGGTACTGAGCATGTAGGATAGAGTAAAGCTGAATAATAACATAACTGAAAAAGAAATAACGCAATGATATAATCTGAACATGATAAGGATATTGGAAATACTGAACATGGCTAAACGAATGCAAGGACCAAGTTTATAACATGTTGAGACTAAATACTGAACTACACTGATAACATGGTCAATGCAATAAAATATGACTGAACTATAAGGGAGCTACTAATAACCGACTTAAAACCACATGAGCTAAATGTGGAGTCCTATGTATATGCCCCATCAAGAGGACCCAATATACCGTGCCAGAGGTATAGAGGCATGCTGGCGTGATCTCTAAAATGATGCCCACAGAGGGGACTTACAACCAACGGGGCACGTAGTTCTTGGACTTGAGGGTGACTGATGTGCTGCGAAATCGTGGCACATTTGATGCTTATTAAATATGAATTAATACTGGAATTAAGTGAAATTTTGGATTATTTGATGGGTTTGTTAAATGTGTAGGCAGAATCTGGGTTGTATAGGAAAGTGGAAAAAGAAGCAGAACTGATGTTGACCAAGTGAAGTTCACGGCCAACTTCACGGACCGTGAACTTCATTACGGTCCGTGGTTGAGCCCGTGAAAGTGAGGCAGTGTTAGGCCTTGAGAATATGAAAAGTAGGAATAACCAAGTGAAGACTACAGAAGGTTCTACGGGCCGTAGTCCTCACCACGGACCGTGGTACCTGCCGTGAAGCTGAACCAGTATGAAAGCAACAAAGAGTTGAAAGAAGGTTGAAACCCAAGTGAAGACCACAGGTGACTTCACGGGCCGTGGTCCTCATTACGGACCGTGGTAGCTCTCATGGTGCATTTTCCAGTGAAGGCATTGAAGACCCAATCTTTGGGAAAGTTGAAGGGAAGATTACGGAGGGCTTCACGGCCCGTGAAGCCCTCTATGAACCGTAGAAGTGGTCGTACAGCCATCCGACATTTCAGTCCTAGTTTGACTAGGACTCATTTTAAACATTATATTTTGAAGTACTTTAGGTCATTTTTTAATTATTATTCATTATCATACGTTTCACGACGAAGAACACATCATTACTCTTAGATTTTGATTTTTGGATTTTTGATTATTGCTATCAGTTGGAAATTTGAATTCGGACTATTAAATTATCAAAGTGATTGTTGATTTTCTAATTACTTTCATAAGTCTTTCTCAATATGTTTTCATCCCTAATTACTGTTTGTTTATGTGAAAGCATGAGTAGTTAAATACCACGACTGGGATTGTGGGATCCATGATGAAGTTCTAGTTACGATTCCGTAAAATGAGTAAAGGGCAATCTGTGTTTACATTCTGTAGTTTTTAGCTTTTGATATCATTGTCATCTAGTGAGTGCACATATTAGATGAGCCTGTATCTGGTATTTTTTCGAGAGAAAAATACCAGTTAGAAAAATGGCTGAACTAAATTATCCAATTGGAGTTAACGCTTGAGTTTGAGAGAAAAGATATTTAACACCATATCATTTTAAGCGAGGGTCAATGTTAGTAACACTCTAGGGTCTAGAGAAAATGAGTGATAATTATCTGATTTGGCTGAGAAGTGTCAGATAAATTTAACTCGCATTGACTTTGTAAACATTGATTTGCCTGATGCTCAATTACGGAAGAACATTTGAACTAATGTTATGGTGAACACAATCCTGGTTTTTCTTAATTAACTGAATCATAGTCTGTTAGTTACGAATATATATTTTGACTGCAAGTTTGGTAATTATAACATTTCCACCAAACCCAATTTACTTTCTATTGTTATTTGTTTAGGAGATAATAACAACATTCGAATAAACGCAACAGTGAAACCTTATCTGTAAAAAAATTATTTATGGGATCGACCTCAACTCTAGTTGAGTTCTATAAATTGACATCAACCGTTTACACTTCTTATTTGAAGTGTAAGTTTGGACGTATCAAATTTTGGCGCCACTGTCGGGGAATTTCAATTTAGAAGTGTTTTACTAGCTTTTATTCGATTGTAGTTATATTTCCTAATTTTACGTTTTGTTTGGTGTTTGTGTCTTTTTTAGGAGAGTTAGGTTGTGCAAGCCCAACACTAGAAGCAAAGGATCCCCATTGCTTCCTTACGACCCTGAAGTTTAGAGAACTCTTCGAAAGATGGTTAATGCACAAGAACTAGAGGCTCAGAGACAGAGTGGGACTAGAAGCTGAGATTGATGTGGCAAGGAATGTACATCAAACCGCAGGAATCAATCAACCTAGGCCAGGTGTCCAGCAAAATGCAGGAATCAATCAACCTAGGGTAGTAGATGAGAACAGAGGGGTGGAAGGAGTAGTCCATCCCCAACGCCAACCAATAGCCCTAAGGGGTAGAGCTGAGCATCCAACTCATATGATGTATGAAGAAGATGATGCTGACTTGGATGCAGCTGGAGCCACTGGAGCCATAGTGTTACGTGCACTACCCCCAAGTGTTAAGTTCACAATCACCAGCACCATGATCCAATTGCTGAACCTAAAAGGTATGTTTAGAGGTGGAGCTGGTGATGATGTAAATCAACACTTGATGAATTGTGTGGCAATATGTAAGTCACAAGAGATTCCTGGGGTCAACCAAACCACAATGAGGTTGAGGCTGTTTCCATTGTCGCTTACTAGAGAGGCAACTAACTGGTTGAATGAGATGCCACATGACTTCATCCCAACTTGGAATGAGTTAAAAGAAGCTTTCCTGGAACGATTCTTCCCAGAATCTAAAGAGCTGCAGATGAAGGACGAGATTAGTACACACAAGCAGCTATCAAGAGATGAAATGCATGATACTTGGTGGAGGTTCAGCCAAAAGCTGAAGAAATGCCCCAACCATGATCTTACTGAAAGACATCTTAAACATGCCTTTTATAGGTCTCTGAATTATGTTACTAAACATGTTGGTTATGCAGTTTGTAGAGGCTCATTTATAAGGAAGTCATTTGTGGAGAGCATGCAACTATTAGATGAGGTCTCAAAGAACAACAAAGCATGGTACACTAAAGATGCGGAGGTAGGAGAGCTTGGGTATACATTTGAGCTTTCAGCTGAACAGAGGAAGAGAGAAGAAGAAAGGGACCAAGACATGGCACATATGAGGACTCAAATAGATCTGCTCACAAAGCACATTGTCGCCAAGTCTGAATAGGTGAAAGTTGTTGGACAACAAAACAGGTATGAGGATCAGGATATTGACCTTGATGAGGAAGATAACTACTTGGGGAACCAAAGGGGTTTCCAGATTTAGAATTCTAGAAATTAGGGTTATAATTCCGAAAATACAGGTCAGAACTATGCTAGGGATAGTCAGTATGATCGGCCAGCAAATAGAGATCAGGGAAACTGGTAGAACAAAGATAGGTATAGGAATGATCGTAGTAGTATTTATGTGCCCCCAAGCAATAGAGACCGGACAAGTGGTAGTTCCAGCGGATCTAAGCTGGAAGATATGATGGCTAAGGTACTCCAGAAGGTTGAATCAACTGATGCAGGGGTAAAAGAAATGAGAGGTGATTTCTCGAGCATGAGTCAGTTGGTGGACTCTCACACCACCTCTATTAAACAAATTGAGCAGCAGTTTGGGAAACTCTCAGCCTCACTGAATCAGAGGAAGAATGGGTCACTACCAAGTGACACCATTCAAAATCCTAAGAAGGACGGGCACTGCATGGCCATCGCCACCAGGAGTGGTACAGTTTTTACTGACCCTAATTATGCAGGTACCAAACATGAACAGGTCTTGGAGCAAGCTGGCAGAGATGAGGATAAAACTATACAGGTAGATGACTTGCAGGATGTTCAGCATAAAGCACAATCTGTGAGAAGAAATAAGAAAGAGGTCGAGGAAAACCTTCCTTTACAGCAGATTCCCAGACCACCTCCTCCTTTCCCTCAAAGGCTTAGAAATAAAGCTGAAGATATGAAGTTTACAAAATTCATTACCATGTTGAAGAAGATTTCAGTACACATTCCACTGGTGGAAGCTCTGGAGCAGATGCCAGGATATGCCAAGTTCATGAAGGACTTGGTTACAAAAAATAGAGTTGTAAGTCTTGATTTTACTAATGATGTTCACCATTGCAGCGCCATTGCTACCAGATCGTTGGTTCAAAAAAAGGAAGACCCAGGTGCATTCACTATTCCATGCACCATCGGGTCAATCAGCTTTGCAAAGGCATTGTGTGATCTAGGAGCCAACATCAACTTGATGCCACTAGCCATCTACAAGAAACTGGGATTGGGAGTTCCAAGACCCACAACAATGTGATTGATGATGATTGATAGGTTAGTTAAGTGGCCTGTGGGAGTCCTATGTGATGTACTTGTGAAGGTGGACACCTTCATTTTTCTGGCTGACTTCGTGATCTTGGATTGCAAGGTGGACTTTGAGGTCCCCATCATTTTGGGAAGGCCATTTTTGGCAATAGGGAGAGCTTTAGTAGATGTTGAGAGAGGTGAGCTGAAGTTCATACTTAACAAGGATGAGGTAAAGTTCAATATTTAAAGGTCAATGAAGCAACCCGATGATATGAATGTGGTATCTATAATAGAGGTGGTTGCTGATGAAGACATGAGGGTACCCATCGAAGAGAGGATGGCTGTTGAAACCTTAGCAGCAGTACTGATAAACTTTGATATTGATTTCCGATCTTACTATGTAGAGATCGTGAATGCTTTAAAGGGTATGGGAGCACACTCATATGCTCCAAAGAAATTGGACCTGGACTTGAAAAATAGGCCAAGCCATCCAGCAAAACCATCTATCGAGGAGCCACCGGTGCTGGAACTAAAACAATTACCTAGTCACCTCAGGTATATATTTTTTGGGTTCTAATAACACTTTACCTGTGATCTTGGCTGCAGATTTAAATAAAGAGAAGGTGAAGGAGGTGATCACGGTGTTGAGAAGGTACAAAAGGGCCATTGGGTGGACCATTGCTGATATAATTAGAATACCTCCGGGTATATGCACCCACAAGATTCAGCTTGAGGAGGATTGCAGCTCAAGCATTGAACACCAGCGGAGGCTAAACTCACCTATGCAAGAGGTGGTTAAGAAATAGATAATCAAGTGGTTAGATGTTGGGGTGATTTATCCTATTTCTGACAGCCACGGGGTCAGCCCAGTGCAATGTGTGCCTAAAAAGGGCGGTATGAATGTGGTGGCAAATGCCAAAAATGAATTAGTCGCACAAAGACCAGTAACTGGATGGCGAGTGTGTATGGACTAGAGGAAGCTCAACAAGTCGACTTTGAGGGATCATTTCCCCATGCCTTTCATGGACCAGATGCTTGATAGGTTGGCAGGTAAAGGGTGGTATTGTTTCTTAGATAGATACTCTGGCTACAACCAGATATCAATTACTCCTGAAGATCAGGAAAAGATCACCTTCACATGTCCTTATGGCACCTTTGCGTTTAAACGCATGCTATTTGGACTGTGTAACACACCAGCTACATTCCAAAGGTGTATGATGTCCATTTTCTCTGACATAGTGGAAGACACTTTAGAGGTATTTATGGATGATATCTCTATAGTATGTGATACTTTCGATGATTGTTTGTTGAATCTTAGCAGGGATTTACAGAGATGTGAGGAGGCCAACCTGGTGCTGAATTGGGAGAAGTGTCATTTCATGGTAAAAGAGGGCATAGTTCTTGGACACAAGGTATCACAGAAAGGGATCGAGGTCGACAAGGCCAAGATTGAAGTGATTGAAAGTTACCTCCACCGATCTATGTGAAAGGTGTTCGAAGCTTCCTAGGACATGCCGGATTCTATAGGCGTTTCATCAAGGACTTCTCCAAAATTGCACACCCTATGTGCACGATTTTGGAGAAGGAGATGAAATTTTTCTTTGATGAGGCATGTTTCAAAGCTTTTGAGTGCCCAAAATAAAAGTTGATTTCAGCACCAGTGATTATTGGCCCAGACTGGGCGGAGACATTTGAGGTGATGTGTGATGCTATCGGGACTGCCTTAGGAGTTGTGTTGGGACAGAAGCGCAACAAGTTGTTCCATCCGATTTACTATGCTAGTAAGTCACTAAATAGGGCACAACGAAACTACACAGTCACTGAGTAGGAACAATTGGCTGTAGTGTATGCGTTTGAAAAGTTCAGAGCTTACCTACTTGTCACTAAGGTGATAGTTCATACAAACCATGCTGCTTTGAGATATCTCATGGGAAAGAAAGATGCCAAACTTAGGCTGATCCAATGGGTGCTACTTCTCCAAGAGTTTGACTTTGAAGTGAAGGACAGGAGAGGCTGTGAGAACCAGGTAGCTGATCACCTGTTTAGCTTGTAGACTGCAAAGACGGAAGAGCTTGAGCTTGAAATAGATGATACATTCCTGGATGAACATGTAGTAGCTGCAACTCTTGACCTTATTCCTTGGTTTGTTGATTATGCTAATTTTCTTGTTAGTGATGTAATGCCTGAAGGACTAACATTTCAACAAAGAAAGAGGTTCATGCATGATGTAGGTAAGTATTTCTGGGATGAACCATATTTGTACAGGATTTGCGCTGACAACATCATCAGTTGGTGCATTCTTGAAGCTGAGATGCTGCACATTTTGGAGGCCTGCCACTCATCTCCAGTAGGTGGTCATCATGGTGGTGCTCGAACAGCTCACAAGATACTTCAGTGTGGGTACTACTGTCCCACAATTCATCAAGATGCAGTGGACATAGTAAGGAGCTGTGATGTGTGCTAGCGGCAATGAGCCATTTCTCGGGTCCATGAGTTACCCATTACACTTATTCTAGAAGTAGAATTGTTTGATGTATGGGGCATCGATTTCATGGGTCCATTCATGAGTTCTTATGGGAAGAAGTATATATTGGTTGCAGTGGACTATGTGTCGAAATGGGTTGAGGTCGTTGCTTTGCCTGAGAATGATGGCAAGAGTGTAACTGGTTTCCTGAAGAAGAATATCTTCTCAAGGTTTGGCACACCCAGAGCTATTATCAGTGATGGTGGTTCTCACTTCTGCAACAAGGTGTTCAGTGCGCTTCTGACCAAGTATGGGGTAAAACATCACAAGGTTGCTACTCCTTATCACCCACAGACCAGTGGACAAGTAGAGATGTCCAACAGGGAAATCAAGGCAATCTTGGCAAAGACAGTGAATGCCAACATGACAGATTGGGCACGGAAGCTAGATGATGCTCTATGGGAATATCAAACAGCTTTCAAGACACCTATTGGTATGTCTCCATATCAATTGGTGTTTGGAAAAGCATGTCATTTTCCGGTTGAGCTTGAGCGTAGAGCATTCTGGGTGTTGAAGAAGCTAAACCTCAATTGGAGCGAAACTGCAAACTTTAGGTTGGATCAGATCAATGAGATGGATGAGTTCCATCTGAGAGCCTATGAGAGGTCGGCGCTGTATAAGGAGAGGATGAAGCTATATCTTGACAAGCATATTGAGAAAAGAAGCTTCACTCCTGGTGACTTTGTGTTAGTTTTCAACTCCAGACTTCGTCTGTTCCCAGGAAAGCTGAGATCTAAATGGTCTGGACCTTTTAAGGTCACACAGGTGTTTCAATCTGGTGCTATTGTACTGGAAAATAAGAAAGGTGAGAGGTTCAAAGCTAATGGGCGAGTCAAGGCATATTTGGGTGCTCCTGAGGATGTGAAGATTATAGAGGAATGCAAACTTGATGAAGTCTCAGTAATCAAGTAACCTGCATCGCGCCGCGACGTTAAATTGTGCGCTGCTTGGGAGGCAACCCAAGATATAATTGTATTAGGTATGTTCCCTTTTCCCTTATTTTTCTTTGTTTTTATAGAGTCGTTGTGTGCTAATGTGTGCATGAGAGAATAGGTGGAAAAATGCAGGACCTGGTGCAGACTGAACTTCATGGACCGTGGTGCTCTTCACGGGCACTTTCACATTTTGTCAATTTGAGGACAAAAGTTTAGAAGCTACTGGAAATTGCATAAAAGAGGGTTCACTGCCCGTTAGAGTTTGTACGGACCGTCTAGCCTCTCATGAACCTCAAGTATGAATGCCAAGTTTCAAAGTCACAGACACGGATAGGTTCACAGACAGTGATGCCCTTCACTATCTGTGGTCTTCCGCAGTCAAGTGTTAGAGCTAAGTTAGGACCACAGATGGTCTCACAAACCGTCACGGGTAACTTCACTGTCCATAGTCTAAAACCTAGTGTTACCCATATCTGACCCGACCCGTACGTAACCCAACTCACAATAAAACATATTTATTCGATTCCAAAGGACAAAGAGTCAGTTTCTTCCTATTCTTCTCCTCCATAACGACTAATTAAGGGTGATATCGATTACCATTCATCAATAAATTCTACATCCACCCAAGAATTGAAACCCTAAGTGCTCATTTGTGTTAGTGTGTCAAGTTAATTCCAGATTTCGGTTGTGTCACTATTTCCATGTAAGTTAACTTTCAATGGTTTGCAAAGTTCAATCTTGTCTACACCTATGTATGATGACTTCGATTTTCTTGAGTTTAGCATGACCTTGTGATGATTAATTGCTAATTCATACTAAATTGTAGTGGGTAAGTCGAATGGGGAAGTTTTAGTTGTTCTTGTGTGTTGGTCTATAATAGAGGGTTGAATTTGTTGGTAGGTGGTGAACTTTAGGTTAGTTAATTTAGCTTATTAAGAAGTAGGGTAAAGCTTAAGTTATAGGAAGATCTTGTATTTGTGTAAAAATGGTCGTTAAGTGCTAAAATTCGATGTTGGGAAGAAGGTGACTGACATATTGACCAAAGTGTAAGACTATGACAGGTTGCACAGACCATGGAAGATACCAAGGGCCATGAAGCTTGTCGTAGACCACACTTGAAGTCAACTCATCCATCAGTTAAAGTTCACGCGCAGTATCATGGACCGTGGTGCACTACACGGGCCGTGAAGCCGTCCGTGAACATCCCTTGGTAAAATGGTCAAAGACTCCTTATGCACACTGATTCTGTTTCAACTCCACGAGGGATTTCACGATCCGCATTCCATACCACAGCCCGTGCAAGCTCCCATAGAGTTCCCTTTTTTGTAATTTTTATTTTTTTCGGTACTTAGTTTTTGTTGGTCTTTTGTTTCTGTGGTCCTTCTCAATGATAGATTGGGTGACGAGATTCTTGAGGTAAGGCGTCATGATGATATTACACAGGGGAAGTCTGAGTACCCGATAGTGTGTCATTTTATTGATTTTGGTACTAATTGGTGTTTTGTTTCTCAGGTACAATGGGACCCAAAAGAAAGAACGCAAACAAACCTGCCCCTCTCACTCAGTCTCAATCAGAAGGTCACAATGACTCTGAGTCTAGTAGTTATGAGGTTCAGCTGAATTTCACACATGCAGATCACTCAACTCGGGAAACTAGAGCACTAACAAAGCGAGCTATTCTCCAGAAAACTCCTCCCCAGTATGAAGAGAGAGGTAGTAGTTCCGGTAGGGGTGAAGAATCAGGTAGTCAATATGATGCTGGTTCAGGTAGCCCGTCTACTGATGATTCGGAGGGCAGTGCAGAATCTGAAAGCGGTCTCAGGACGATACAAATACCTCTCCACATGTGGCGAATACAGAAGCTGAACCTTGAGTGCGAGAGAAAGCGGCTACTATTGAGGATGATGAAGAAATCACCAATGATGATACTATGGTGATGTATGTGAATGCCCATGAACTTAATCCTGCACTGAGACCACAGTTGATTGCCTGTTACCGTTCCATGTGGACCGTGAAGCGGTCCAAAGAATTTTTCAACAATAGGATTGTGAACAAGACTGACGACTTTGAGAATCGCGCAATCCTGCCTGAGACTAGGGTGTTAGTAGCTGATATCAAAGCATTCTCAGACTCTATCGGATATTTTAGCTCCATCAGTTCGACTGGATGGAAAATGCACCTGGAGAATACTCTAGCCACCTGAACATATAATTTTATTCCTCTTATGCAGCTACATTGCTGAATTTTTCTGCGGATACAGAGACCACAAAACGTGGATAGAAAGACATGGCTATTACCTGGGGTCCACTCAACTCAATCATAGTTAGGGGCAAATCAATAGATATTTTTGAGGTTTCGATTAACAAAATGTTGTATGACCTGGAATACTCTGCACCATCTTCAGTTGACCTTTTCGAGGGCAAACATCATGAGGTCACTAGTGATGTTATGATGGAATATCAGAATTCTCAAGAAAGGGTTTTACGCAGGATTATGAAGCAGATTGCCATAGATGGGGAAAATGCAGTTTAGGTCACCACAACTCCAACACTCATCACTAAAGCTTCACTATATTTTTTTTCCAGCCAAGGTTTGGTGGGCGGTCGTCTGAGCACAATTGCGACCGATGGCTAATGATAACACTTTGTCACCTTCCTTGACCTCGTTGGTATCATGTCTTATGGTTGGTTACCCGGTCAATGTGGGACGGATAATAGCGACCGAGATGAGAGACAGGGTGCTAAATGAGAGAGTTGCACTTCTTTTTCCCTGTCTGAAAGGGAAATTATGTCGAGGAGCGAACATTCCTCCGAATAGCCTGGTTGACAGATGGGGTGAGGCATTCAGACTCATCCAGGTTTCTAAAATCAAAGATGTCGCGAACCATCTCATTGGCACAAAGTCTGCCGCTGTGAGTACTTTAGTTGTTCTTCCACATGTCCAAATTGACATCCCACATGCAGATAGAGGTCTAGAACAGGGAGAGTCATCACAACCTTCCACAAAGGCACTACCACATCCAGCTTCATTCTCCCAAGTTCCAGGTACCTTTGTCACTATTCCTATACTTTTTCTTGATAAATTGGTTGCAGATCAGCGCCAGATCAAGACATTGGTAGACCATATTGTGCTCCGAATATCTCAACTAATAGAGACGAAGGTGTTAGCTGTGAAAAAAGAGATCAAAGATGAGGTGCGGAAAGAGTTGGCTGTCTTAAAAGACAGATTGGATGGTTTAGAGAACCTTGTACAAAATCGATTCTAGGCTGCCGGGTCAGTGATATTGAAAATTTCAAATCACAGCTGGCCGAGATGAGAATTAGATTGCTAAACTGGCTGAAAAGCCAGTACAGGTACCCACTCCGATATTGTCTGAATCTTTAATGCAAATACTAAATCAGGCACCCTCCACTCAATCAATTGATGATCTTTGGGGAGAACCCCCCACGAGTAAGTCCAGAAAGAGAAAACACAAAGCTGGAGAACTTGATTAGGAGACCCCTACTGACCCAGCCAGAGAGGCGCGAAGGCAAGAAAAGAGAGCTCGTAGAGCATCAAATAGGGAAGCTCGGGAAAAGGAAGCCCTTGAACATCAAAAGTGAGATTCAACCTTAGTTGGAGCTTCTGGTAGTGGAGCACCTGCTCCGACTAGTGAGGACCAAATTGATCAGGTCCCAAGTTCTAAGAGTGCACCTATTGATAAGGGTGGCAATGTTTATCCGACGACCGGTGCCTAGAGCATCGTAGGTATGACCCATCCTCATAGCCTATGTGTTTTATTGTTCTGTATCGACTTTGAGGGAAAATTCCTTTTTATTTGAGGAGGGGGTGGTGAGCAACCTACCATAGCTATTAGAAAAATGGAGGTTGTCTCTGTATATTACTGTTTTAGGTGTTTAATGTGTTGAGCTGTGCAACAGCTAATTTGTGAAAATTGAGGACCTGAATCTGAGTTTGACTGTTAGGATCTTTAGATGACATCTTAGATATTGATATGTTGAACATGGCTAATCTGACCACTTAATTGGTGAACCAAGAAACATAAAAGAAATGCAATCATGTGTAGTGTGTGTGTAAGTTATGATTGAAGTCTAACACTAGGAACAGAAACTAGAACTTTCCTAAGTAGTCTTGCTTGAATCTGAGAATAACCGGATAGGAAAGGTTCAGCAGGCCATTTTTGTTAAACCAGTAAAAATCCAAAAAATAAAAGAACCAAATGAAAAGCTTATCACTTGAACCCAATTTGAGCGTTAAATCAGTCTTTGTTCTTACCCAACATAGATCATATCCTTGGTTCTCCGAAGGTACGATATCACACTCAGGCCAAAAGCCTAACTTGAGGGTGATTGCAATCCGAACAGAAAGAAAAAGGGAAAAATAAGGTTCAACCAATGAGCTAAGTGCATATCTAAATTGCATATAAAAAAACATAAAAAGAAAAAGAAAATAATAGCTACTGGGTCGGGCTGAAATAAAGAAAAAGAGGGAATCACTCAGAAAAGAGTATGTGAAAATGAAACTTTGGAAAACCGAGGGATTAGTCACCCACGAAACCAAATATCCATTCCTTAGCCCTGAGCCTATGTTGCAAGCCAATAAAGTCCTACAGTGATCCTATTTCGGATGTTTGAAAGATAAAGCGTAGAAAGCAAGGGAAAGCCTATGGTAGTTTGTTGTTAGTGTTAGAAGTTCATTGAGAGCGTGAGTGTAGTACTCAGTCCCTACCATTATGAACGAGGGACTTCTTTGGTGTGAGGACACAATGGTTGCATTTGAAAGTAGATTGTGTGCGCTAATAATTCGCACGTATAAACATGATTGACTGTGAGTAATGAGGTGTCATGTATTGATCCTTATATGTTAGATTCAGAGGTTTGGGATACAAATTGTACTTGAAATAGTTGTTGCTTAGTGTAGTAAATCAGGAAATAAATTGAGGGCTGATTGTATTTGTTTTTCTCATCACTTGAGGACAAGTAATTGTTCTAAGTTAAGGGTGTTGATGTGACACCAAATCGTGGCACATTTGATGCTTAATAACTATGAATTAATATTGGAATTAAGTGAATTTTTGGATTATTTGATGGGTTTATTAAATGTGTAGGCAAAATCTGGGTTGTATAGAAAAGTGGAAAAAGAAGCAGAACTGAACTGATGTTGACCAAGTGAAGTTCACGGCCAACTTCACGGACCGTGAACTTCATTACGGTCCATGGTTGAGCTCGTGAAAGTGAGGCAGTACTAGGCCTTGAGAAGATAAAAAGCAGGAATAACCAAGTGAAGACCACGGAGGGTTCTACGGGCCGTAGTCCTCACCACGGACCTTGGTACCTGTCGTGAAGCTGAACCAGTATGAAAGCAATGAAGAGTTGAAAGAAGGTTGAAACCCAAGGAAGACCACCGGTGACTTCACAGTACGTGGTCCTCATTACGGACCATGAAGGCATTGAAGATGCAATCTTTGGGAAAGTTGAAGGGAAGATTACGGAGGGCTTCACGGCCGGTGAAGCCCTCTACGAACCATAGAAGTGGCCGTAGAGCCATCCGACATTACAGTCCTAGTTCGACCAAGACTCATTTTAAACATTCTATTTTGAATTACTTTAGGTCATTTTTGGATTATTATTCATTATCTTACATTTCACGATAAAGAACACAACATTACTCTTAGCTTTCGATTTTTGGATTTTTGATTATTGCTATCAGTTGAAAATTTGGATTCAGACTATCAGATTATCAAAGTGATTGTTGACTTGCTAATTACTTTTTTAAGTCTTTCTCAATATGTTTTCATATTTAATTACTGTTTGTTTACGTGAAAGCATAAGTAGCTAAATACCACGACTGGGGTTGTGGGATCCATGACAAAGTTCTAGTTACGATTCTGTAAAACGAGTAAAGGGTGGTATGTGTTTACATTCTGTAGTTTTTAACTTTCGATATCATTGTCATCTAGTGAGTGCACGCATTAGATGAGCCTGTATCTGGTATTTGTTCAAGAGAAAATTACCAGTTAGGAAAAAGGCTGAACTAAATTATCCAATTGGAGTTAAAGCTTGAGTTCGAGAGAAAAGATCTTTAACACCATATCATTTTAAGCGAGGGTCAATGTTAGTAATACTCTAGGGTCGAGAGAAAATGAGTGATAATTATTTGATTTGGCTGATAAGTTTGAGATAAATTTAACTTGCAATGATTTTGTAAACATTGATTTGCCTGATGCTCAATTATGGAAGAACATTTGAACTAATGTTATGGTGAACACAATCCTGGTTTCTCTTAATTAATTGAATCAACCTTACAACGAAATGTTTGTTAGTCACGAATCTAGATTTTGACTGCAAGTTTGGTAATTATAACATTTGCACCAAACCCAATTTACTTTCCGTTGTTATTTATTTAGGAGATAATAATAACATTTGAATAAACGCGACAATGAAACCTTATCTGTAAAGAAATTCACTGTGGGATCGACCTCAACTCTAGTTGAGTTCTGTAAATTGACATCGACCATTTACACTTCTTATTTGAAGTGTAAGTTTGGACGTATCAGTGACTTACCCTAGTCCACTCGGTATTAATCTTCTCCCAATTGATTAAGTAATTAACATTCTATGATTGAAATGTTGTAATACTGGATAGCTCAAAATAGTAGCATGCAAACTGAGGATGCAACATTAATATATTCAACATGGACATTCAAAAACTGAGGTATGCATGTACATATTAGAAATGTCTGACCTATCATGTGTAATTCATGAACTAAAAGAACTACATAGCTAGGGTTCTGAATTTATGAAAGAATCTACACCAATAGATATTGAATTCATGATAATCTCACTTGGATCATTCTAACAGCTAAAACCCAACAATTTCTACCATTCAAGAAACATTAGGTCTAGATAATATTAAGGGAATCAAGATTCTGACAGAAATCTTGGGACATAATGGGCGAAAGAAACCCACTAGTGAAATCCCACATACATTGTGACGAATTCCACGGAGAAATCTTTCGATTTCGGGACTGTAACTGATGGAATCTTGTTGCGTTCTTGAACTAGGGTTCTTGACCTCTTTCTCCTCTTACGCTCTAATTTTTCTAAGTTTGATGAATGATCTAACTTAGGAAAGTTCTAGTTATGTTTCTAGGCTAAAACTGACCAAAACTACGTAGTTTAGGGTTTAACGACGTAGTTTAGGGTTTAACGACGTAGTTTAGGGGTCCAACCCATAAGGAAAAGACCACTGACTTAACTGGTGACGGGAGCCACTGACGGATAGAACCAACGGACCGTGGCTGGACTGACGGTCCGTGCTGGTCAACCGTCGTTCGTGACTAGAGGCTGGGATCTGGTGGTCTTATCCACGGACGCAGACCAAGGTCTGTGGGTCCGACCGTGGGTCGACCCTTAGACAAAATTTTGGGCTGCCTCTGGAGAGGGTTCCAGATGTGAACCACGGACCACCAGCACGGGCCGTGGGTCACCCTACGGTTCGTGGGTGGCAACCGTGGGTTGTACCTGTAACTTCTGGAAATCTGCAATGAGGTCTGTTTTCGGATACGGGGTGTTACATTATCACCCCCTTGGGACCATTCGTCCTCGAATGAACACTAAACTATCTGAATAAGGGGGGTAAGAGTTGCAGACACTACCACTAAGCACTGGAAATTGATTTCTGACTGAACTAAGTTCCAAGAACATGCAAATACGCTGAATATGCAAGTACAAACTGAAAGAACATGATACTAAGACTAAATTTACGCATGAATGACTGAAAATTTAAAGAGGAACTATTACATCAAGCTGGAGTGGAATCGGAAGGAAAGAGGTGAGGATACTTGGCCTTCATGGTTGCTTCTGCTTCCCAAGTAGCTCCCTCTACGGATTGACTCCTCCAAAAAACCTTAACTGAAGATACTTCTTTGTTTCTCAACCTTCCAACTTGACGATCAAGAATCTCAACTGGCATATCCTCATAAGTGAGACTATCTTTTATAGCCACACTCTTTAAAGTTACAATGGATGCTGGATCACCCACACATTTCTTCAACAACGAAATGTGAAAATCGGATGCACTGCTGCTAGTTCTGCTGGCAACTCTAACTCATAAGCCACTTTTCCAATCCTTTTCAGAATCTTGTAAGGGCCTACATATCTTGGACTGAGCTTCCCCTTCTTGCCGAATCTCATCACCCCCTTCATAGGTGACACTTTCAGAAAAACCCAATCATCAACCTGGAACTCTAATTCCCTTCTCCTTACATCAGCATAGGATTTCTAGCGACTCTGGGCTGTCTTAAGTCTATCTCTAATAAGTTGCACTTTCTCCATAGCATCATGAATTGAATTTGTCCCTATCAAGGCTGCTTCA
>JAJOOS010007898.1:0-48623 GCA_029582725.1 Solanum chiquidenum
GCTAAAAAGGTTTTATTTCAACTGTATATGGTATTTTTGAATCACATTGAGTTCAGGGAGGCACTGCAAACTTACTCTATTCAGAAGGGTGTTAATATTAGGTTGAAACCTAATGAGAAGGAAAGGATAAGGGCAAAGTGCAAGAAAACGGGTAGTCCTTGGCATATTCTTGGAAGTATTGATGGTAACACTGGAAACTTTAGTGTTAAAACATATTTTCCTATCCATAAGTGTTTTAAAAGAACAAGAAACAAACTGTGAACCCCCATTTGGATTAGTAAGCATTATAAGGAGAGGATTATGAGTAAGCCTACCATCAAACTACATCAGATTCAGTCTTTGATAGAAAAGCAGTATGGTTTGTATGTTAGTAAGACAAGTTGTAAAAAGGCAAAACTGAGAGTTATGAATGACCATATGGGAGATTTCAGAGAGAAGTTTGCTAGGTTGTATGATTATGCTGAGCAATTAAAGACCACAAATCCTGGAACTACTGTATCTATTAGGACATCCAAGAACACAATTCCAGGAAAATATGTGTTTATGAGCATTTATATTTGTCTTGGTCCCTTAAAAAGTGGATGGAAAGAAGGGTGTAGAAAGATTATTGGTTTAGATGGTGCATTTCTCAAAAGTGTATGTAAAGGTGAATTGCTATCTTACATTTCCAAATATGGAAATAGTCAGATGTACCCTATAGCATGGGCAGTAGTTGATAAAGAAACCAAGGACACATGGTCTTGGTTTCTCAAGTGTATCAAACATGATTTGGAGCTTATAGAAGGTGAAAGACTAACAGTGATGTCTGATATGCAGAAGGTATTACTATATTATTTGTTAAATTTATTCTTTCATTTTTGGAGTAATTGATATTTAACATTGTTATATGTCAAATGTTCTTTGTTTGACAGGGTTTTCATCTTGCACTTATTGATGTATTGCCAAATGCTGAAATTAGATGGTGTGCTAGACATATATGAGCAAACTGGAAGAAAGATTGGAGGGGTGAAGAAAGGAGAAGAAAATTCTGGCCGGTTACCAGGGCATCATTTGAGGTACTTTTACAGTCCAAACTTGGTGACTTGAGTGAGTTAGGAGTAGGCATTGTAGAAGCTTTGTTAAAGTATAACAAAGAAGCATGGTGTAGGGCATATTTTAAAGAACATAGCAAGTGTGATGTGGTTGAGAACAAAATGTGTGAGACTTGCAACAGTTGGACTTTAGGTGCTAGGTTCAAATCAATAATCACTATGCTAGAGGAAATAAGAGTCAAAGTTATGGAAAGAATGAATCAAATGAGAGAATTTTCAGAAAAATGGATTACTGATGTATCACCAATGGCTATGGATATTCTTAGAAAAAATGCTGAAATTGCAGATAATTGTGAGGTAAAGTTTAATGGTGATCTTGGCTTTGAGATTCATGATCCACCATATAAACATGTTGTTGATCTAAGAAATAAGGTGTGTAGTTGTAGGTCATGGCAATTAAAGGGAATTCCTTGTGGCCATGCACTTACAACAATTCATTATAAGGATTGGGTTGTAGAGTCATTTGTTGATCACTGGTATAAGAAGGAAACATACTTGAAAGCATATAATAGTTTATTCAACCTATGACAAACATGAAGATGTGGCCAAAAAGTGATAGATCAACCATAGAACCTCCTGAAATTACAGCCATGCCAAGAAGACCAGAAAAAAATAGGAGAAATGATAGTGATGAGCCAGTTAAGAAGAAGTTTAGAAAGGCCCCAAGGAAGGGAAGAAAAATGAAATGTTCTGTGTGTAAGACTTTTGGACATAACAAGAAAGGATGTCCAACTCTGGTAAGTTGTGCTTTAATGTCTCTTTGTTACTGAATTTTACTCTTGTTATACTTTTAACTTTAATATATGTTTGTAGAAAAATGTTGTTGCTGGAACAAGTGATGCAAGTGCTGCTGGAAATGCTGCAACTTCATACTTTACAAATGCTGCAATTGGAAGCCAGTCAAGTGTGAATGCAGGTCCAAGTACAAGTTGCAGTTCAAGTGCAGGTCCAAGTGCATGTTGCACTCCAAGTGCATGTTGCACTCCAAGTGCATGTGTCACTGCAAGTGCAGGTTGCACTCCAATTGTAGGTTCAAGTGTAGGTCCAAGTGTAGGTTGCACTCCAACTGCAGGTCCAAGTGTAGGTTGCACTCCAAGTGATGTGAGACAATTAAGTACTCAACAATCAACTTCTAGTGCAGCTGGCCAAAAAAGAAAGACTAGCACAACTTTGAGAGGTGGTGCAACTTTTGCATATAAGAAACCAAGACCAAAAAAAGCAAAGACAACTGATTATGGTCTCTTATTTGGATCAGGTGGCAATGTAACTGAGAGGGTATGCATTTTATTATTTAAACACATTAAATTGCTGTAATTGATATTAGTTCAACTTTAAGTTAAGATTTTTGTTGTTCTCTCAGTCTGGAAATACTGATAGGGTATTACATAGTGCTACATTGTCAAGTTCAACTCCTACCAATATTGATCTTGGTTACAAACCTAATGGACTAAGGTGGAAGGGAAGAGTTGCAATTACTCAAAGGCAGCTACGAGAGGGGAGTTACAAAAGCACTCAAGGCACACATTAGATTTCATTTTGTTTAGCTTAATAGCTTGATCCCAATTAACTTTATTTTGATTAATGACTTGATCCCAACTGTTTTCGTTCTGCTATTTGGAAGACTTTGTTTTTGTATATGAATGGTGCCTATATGAATTTGTGTTAAGTTGCTATTGGGAAGACTTTGTTTTTCTGTATGAATTTGTGTTTGAATGAAGTTGCTATTCAGATTTCTGAAGAAATGCAGTCCATTTCATTAACAAATAACACCTAGTACAGATCAGTATATCTTAAAAATAACGGCTAGAAACCAAATAACAACAATCACAATAACAGTGATATCAATACTAGTGTTTGATCCTTGCCTTCCTTGCCTTCCTTGTCTTCTATGTCTTGCTTGTCTTCCTTGCCCTGAGCTCGTTGATGAATTTTTGATGTTGTATTGTTCTTGGCATGTTGAATCATTTGCAGCAGTCCATCGGAAGAATCCACACCCATTACCGGATGAATATTTTTGGCAACCCCAAAACATTTTTCCAGGATTAGTTGGTGTTCTTGATGTCTTTAGTTCAGCATATATTCTACAGTAGCAACATCGAACAGTCGTCGTGAAGACCAACAAAATCAAACCAACAAAAATACAATAGAATCACACAAAAAAAAAAGATGAGTAGATCGAAGAAAAAAATAAAGGCGCCAAAAATAAAAGAGAAAAAATTTGAAGAGACGAAATCGAGAAAAAGAGGAGAAAAAAGCTCAAATTTGTCCAACAATGGTGTTGAGTAAAAATAAAGAAGAAGAGATGGCCTTTAAAGGTCAAAATCTGACTGTTAGTGCCTTTTTAAGGCGTCTCACGCTCTTACTTTGTGTGTATCACACGCTCCATGTGGAGTCTTTCCACATAGGATGCCACATAAAAAAAGTGTTTAAAATGTTGGGTTTGGATGGGTTCAGGGGTCCAGATGACAAAAGGGTAAGTAGAAGGGTTCACAATACAAACATATACAAGTAAAAGGGTCCCATAGACCATTCCGCCTTAAAAATTTGATGAAGCTCCTCTTTTTACAGCCAACAAATGGTAGTGTATGAAAAACTGCTTGTCGTGCCTTATAAAAAAGAAGTCACAACCCTTCAGAAAGGTCAAAACTAATCGGAAAAGTCATAACTCTTCGGAAAAGTCGCAATCCTTCGGAAAAGTCACAACTCTTCGGAAAAGTTGCAACCCAATAAAAAAGTCACAATCCTTCAAAAAGGTCACAACTCATTAGTAAAGTTGTAACTCTTCAAAAATGTCACAACCCTTCAATGTGAAATGTTGTCTGCCTTTAATATAATATAATATAATATAATGCACATAAATAAATATAATACAATATAAAATATAGAAGATATACTATATTTGATGTTTTAAGTTGGGGGTCTTATAATAATTTAACATTTAAGTTATTAGTTCATTTTTTTAGGTAGTATAGATAGAAAAAAAGATAGATATAGATTGGTCTAATTTTAATTTGATATGAAATTTTAAAAAATAAAGAAGACTTTTAATTTAAGGATCGTATGTAGTATATATAAAAACGTCTTTTAACTTTTTGGTCTTAAAGATGCGTCCTCACCACAAGAAAAAAGAACATTCTATATTAAACTGAATAAAAATAAAAGTACAACAAATAAATTGAAAACGAAAGAGTACTTATCAAATGTAGTTTGGATTATTCAAACAAGATTTTGATCAAATACTTTTTCTCCAACAGTTTGAAACTTTTCAGATTCTGAACATCAAGTTGTAGTTTGTGCAACGGAAAATCATTGAACTTCTTGTCAAGTAAGAGTTGTTGCAAAAGTATATTTTATGGCTATGTAAATGAGTGCATATTAATTAGCATGATACTCTTCTCGTTTGAAGTTGAGTTATTTCACTCTCCTTGTTGCATCAATTTTTATTGATATATTTAATTTACCCACCGAAAATATTGTAATTGCATAATCGAACAACTCTCACAATCGTCCTTGTTTTAAGTAGAAGAATAGAAAACTTACAAAATTTGTAGTTTAAAAGTGTGAGAAACCTCCCTCTATTTATAGACAACAAATGATAGTATGAAAATGTGCTTATCGTGTCTTTTCAGATAAGTCACAACCCTTCAAAAAAATCATAACTTTTCGAAAATGTCATAACTCATCGAAATAGTCACAACTCTGTAAAAAAAAGTCACAATCTTTCGAAAAAGTCACTACCCTTCAATGTGCAAAGATGTCTGCTTTTAATATAATATAGTGTATATAAATATAATATTAAATATAGAATATATAATAAATTGGGTGTTTTAAGTTGGGGGTATTATAGTAATTTAACATTCAAGTTAGGGAGTTCATTCTTTTAAGGTAGTGTGTGTGTATGTGTATATATATATATATTTCTCTTCTTGTAATATAACATAAGGCAAGAGTAAGTGAAAAGAAAAATACTACGTTTAATATTTTCTCATCAATCTTCTTCTTAATTTTAGTACATTATCTTTATTTTATAACAAGTTATCAGCACAAAATTCTAATCAAACTCATCATCTCTAAGTAGTGATTATTTTCTTAAATGGAAGAAGGTACTTTTTTTTTAATTGTTAATTCTGATATCGATGCTATGCATATTTGTATTTAAATTTTACTGCATATATACTTTGTTATGATCTCTCATGAAATTGAAAAATTCCACCAATCAATCATAAATAAAAGAAAAAAATTCGACTAAGTAGACTTATCAAATATTTAATTCTCTGTCATTTTGTCATCCTGCTTGGCCCGTTAATGGATATTGATTTACTATAATAGTAGACTAAATAATCTGCATAAAATATGCTAAATCAATTATAATAACGTTTTCAAGTTGCATGATTTTTATTTGTATAGTGAGTATACATTAGATTGAAAAATACACTCAAGAATAGAGAGCGAAAAAATTATTGTTGTTTTTTGTTTCTCTACTTTACTGATATTCATCAAAGTTGAACTCCACTTCTTACGGATTGTTCAAATATCAAAAGTCTAAAAGGTGCTACAAATTTAACACAAAATTAAAAGTGAATGACAAGGTAATGATCTGTCATTTAAGCGGACAATTAGCAAACTTATCAATGGTAAGCTAAAAATATATTTTGGTTTTTTGAAAAGTT
This sequence comes from Solanum chiquidenum, assembly GCA_029582725.1. Lineage (NCBI taxonomy): Eukaryota > Viridiplantae > Streptophyta > Magnoliopsida > Solanales > Solanaceae > Solanum > Solanum chiquidenum. Next base: position 5,762 of record JAJOOS010007898.1, read on the forward strand.
TTCTTCATAATAATGGCAAAAAGAGTACACTTATTTTATAAGTCCAATAAATTTATTAATAACATATAACATACATGTCGTTGAGACAATTTGACCTGTAAATTCTATTTGTCCAATTATCAAGTGTTTATTTAATTTTTAGATTTTGAGGTATCATTTTACTTTTTGTGATGATTAGTGTTTACCTCTGATTGCTTTATCTTTCAATTGTAATTTAAGAAAGAAATTATCTTAACTAGCAATGAGTGAAGTTAATGTTGAAAAATAATTTATTGGTCTTCCAATTATAAATGAATTATTCATAAAACATTTAAGTTGAAAAATGATAATCAGTGCCACCTATGAGGACCAACTCTACTTCGTTTAGCAAATGTAATAATTTATATATGATATTTTGAAGTGTTATTATGATTAAATTTTTATGTGTTATTAATAACAAAGTGATGATATTTTAAAGGCTCAAGGGTGAATTTTAATTTTATTTTGGACTATATGATGTCATTGATTGAGGGTAAGACGATGGATTCAAGTTTCATGGCACTAAAAGGGTTAGACATCAATTAAAGTATTGGTGCACCATAATGATAAAATTTGTGTTCAAATCCCATCATATTTTGACCTAATACGCCTTTATATGGATATGACATTGGGACAAAGTCCAAACACAATAGATTGATGATATAATGATGATTGAACATATCCATATGTTGTTGATAAAAAAATATGAAGCTCATTGTCGCACCCTATTTCGAGCTAGCCAAAACAGTTCACAACATAATATGACTGCCATTCTAATTTTGAAAATTGTTTTAGAGTCGCTACCTAAATTTAAGGAAAATATTAGGAAAATTATTTTATATGTAAATGTAAACTCTGTTTTTATTTGAGAAAGTAGTGAGATTCTAGGTAAGAGTTTTGGTTACTCGAGGGGAAGGTATTAAACATCCCCAAGATCCTATCCGAAGATAGTCCTTAAATTCAATTTATGAAAAAATAACTAGGAAAATTTATTCATTTATTTGCTTAAAAATCAATGTTAAGTAAATTTCGTTAGTTTAAGAAAAAGAGTAAAATAAAAGGTATGACATATATACATATATAAAATAAATTTCATAGTAGTACATTTATCATGTAGTAAAATAAATAAATAAATGTTCTTAAAATGTATGACAATATTATATGTTGAAATATATAGATGTGTCTTATATAAACGTATCCTAAATATATAAATGTTGAGTTTAAATGATATGAAAAATTTGTTGTTTTATTTATATATAGAGTTAAGATGTAAAGGAAAATAAAATAAAATGAGATAATAGTCGAGTAGAAAGATATAGTAGTATGTGTGATATATAATTTGAATGAAAATACGTAAAATAGAATTTCCTAAAAATAAACAAATAAAATAAATAATAATAATACTAAATGTTAAAATATTATATAAAGTATGTGAACTTAGCTATATTTATTATAAAAGTATAGGAAAAAGAGTCTGAAAATACTTAAACTTTGGCTGAAATTGCTATTACGATACCAAACTTTGTGAAAGACCTTTTACCCCCTACACTATTTAATAGTGTATTTTAAAGGTATATATATGCCCACATGGACACATTAATATTTATAATGATACAATATTTATGATGTCCACGTAGGCATATGTCACGACTCGAGCCTACACCCTGGACGGGACTGGCACTCGAGAACCATTGTTGGCCCTAAACGAACCCTTGGCCTGACTTACTTACTCAACGAAAGACTTCATTCAACAAAGACAAATCTATGTAATAAACTGGAATGTTATAATGGAACATTCAACTTGGCCATTAAGGCAAACTCAAGACTTAACATAAGATAATGACAATGAAAAGACTAAAGAACTAACTTCTGACTATGTATGAAGCCTCTAAAACAACTGAGATAGATGTCAGGACAAACTCCACGACATCCTAATGAACTATTAAAATGACTGAAAGCAATAAAATGAGTCCTCCGGAATGTGAGGAGGCTCACCAACTGACTCTAGAGTGCTCACTGGATCCACGATGGGCTGGATGCCGATCCTAGTTACCTGTGTCTGTATCATAATAAGATGCAGGCCAACTGACATCAGTACATTGAATGTACGAATATGCGAGTTGGAATGCTAAACACAACATAGGCTAGAAAAGAATTTGAAGAACTTACCTGACTCAACTCAACTCAATATAACTGAACTCATTTCAATATAAAACAGTTTAAAACAAGTGCAATATAAAGAAAAGATGTTTAAAACATGATGTCAACTCTGTGTGGATGCAAATATACATATAACTCTGAGATGTATGTAAAAATACAAATAAACTGTGTATTTAAGAATACAATTACTTCTGTGGGAGTTTCTCTAATCGACAACCATCACGTAAGAGCTATTGTGATGATACAACATTTTTCTCACGCTGCTAGGCCCGTCCTATACCTTGCCTAGGGTATAGAACCTGAACTACTAAGTGGATCCACTAGTCTATGCTAAAAATCACTAAAGGAATCATCTAAAAAGTATGACCCTTTTCTACCCATGATGGCTACATGGTTTATGGGGGCTGTGAGTTGTCTAAACTCTCCCCTATATCGGAGCTCAATGCTACTCTCAAAAATATGATATTAGCTCTTATGTTTAAAACATACTTCTTTTTGTGATTTGAGATTAGTGCTCAAAAACTTAGCTCAAAAGCTATCTTGAAAATCAAAGTTTCCTCTCTTGCTTCATTTATAAAGCGATTACTCTTTTCTGAAAACTAGCTCGAAGGCTCTTTGAAATTCGAGGTTTCCTTTCTTGTCTGAAATGTGAAAACTTTTTAAACCCTTTGGGAATACACAGTCTCCATATATTTTTGAAGAAATGAACTTTAAACTTTACTCTTTAATCTGTACTCAACTTGAACTTTAAGTCTTGAAACAAAGTTTTAAAATAATTGGAAAAGACTTATGGAAAACTCTAAGAACTTCTCTTGACTTGACTCTTACTTCTCTTGACTTTGATCTTAAATTTCCTTGAATTGGATTATGGATTCAATGTTCATGATCTCATGTTTATTAATGATTTCATGATGTTTAGATGTACCTAAGAGTGTTGGAATCAACTAGAAAATATAGGTACATTGCTAAGGAACTAGTACAAAAAGTTGGGGGACGAATGGGAAGAACTGGCGTCCCAGGCGCTCTTAGAGGCGCGGGGCGCCAATCCTTGAAACTTTAGAGAGCTGGGTGGGGCTCTCTGGATGGCACGACTCCCCAAGACCCAAACCTCATAGACTGTTTTGGGGCATCACCCCCGATGAAATCCACAAGCTAAACTTGACGTTTTTGACGAATCTTGCTTCTCTTCTCCTTTGTCCTTTCTCCAAGCCCTAGCGTATTTTGGTAAAAGCGTAAACTGATCTAATTCTGATTAGACCCTAAATTAATTACCAAAAATGAAATAAAATAATTGGGTAAGGAAAAGACCAAACTACCCTTTCAATATCCGGATTGGACTTTCCTTATTCCAACTGCCCAAATTCCAAAGGGAATAACTCACTCATACAAACTCGGAATTGCGCAAACTCAGCAGCGTTTGAAAGATCATTACAAGAGATTTCCTACCATATTTGGAAGTACCTCTAAATCATCCTGAGCTAGAAGTTATGGCCGTTTGAAGTTGGCCAAAATCCAACTTATTATAACTTAACAAAATTTCCAGATTTTCATTCTTTCCAAAAATGACTATTTCCAATTATTAGATTCTTCCTAGTTATTTCAAATTGCGAGATGTTACATCATATATATACCTTTAAAATATACTATTAAATAGTGAAGGAGGGTAAAAGATTTTTTCTAAAGTTCGGTAATGTTACAACAATGTTGGTTAAAGTTCGGATATATTTAAGACATTTTCCCCCTAAAGTATAGTATATATATGTATGTTGTTTATAGTATATGAATGTTTATTATTTTATTTACATATAGAGACAAATTTATGATAAATTATATGAAGTAAAATAATATGTATATGAAAGTGTAGGGATTTATAAATTACATAAAAAGAAATAAATATCATTCGTAAAAGAGATGGTAGATATGAGAAAAATAATATAAAGTACAACAAAATAATAGGTCTTATATATATATATATATACACATATATATAAACAAGGTATATATATATATACCTTGTATTTTTTGGACCTGTTGGCATATCTAAAATTTTGAAATAACATGTTAAGAAATTAAAATATTTTAGCAATATTTGATTTGAAAAGTGATAATAGCAAATATATTTTTCATAAAGTGGGTGATGTAAAGAATATAAAGTAGACCTGGCTATTTAGACTAATTCTATAGTTACTGTAACATCCCGCCTACGAGATACCTAAAAATAGAAAGAAATAATTTGGAAAAAGCAAAATCTGAAATTTTGCAAGTTAAGCTTAAGTTATGAGTTTTTGGTCAACTTCAAATGACCATAACTTTCAGTACATGATGAGTTAGGTGGCCCATAAGATATCAAATGAAAGGTCTTGGAATTTGTTTCTCCCAATTGCACACGCAAGTGTACGTGGTCGCGCAAGTAATATAGTGGCTCTTAAAAGAACCAGATTATCAAACCCAAATGACTTGTCAATTAACTATTTTTACAAAATTATACTGGTCTAATTATTTATTTAAGAGTGCCACAAGAAAAGAATGCAAGAACAAAATAATAAAATTACTTACAATAGTTGGAAAATGCCAGGGCTGCAACATGTATTGGATTTCATGTATCATATTTTTGGCTTAGAACTAATTTTAGTTGTCAAGTTACTGGTTTATAGGGTTAATTGTATGAGTCGGGCTACACACCTCTAGTCGCCTACTCCAGTTAGCTATCTAACAACATCGTTGAGCGGGGATAAATAGACTAATTGGCGAGCATTTATATTTCATCCTATTTCGTAACCAAGCAAGTTGTTCGTCCGGGCGTCACTCCTAAACACAAATCACCTCAATCAAATGGGTCGATAGAGCTCTTTATATTCTCTGGTCTATCTAATCCTTCCTCTCTCGATTTTAAGATTAGACAATATATTTATCTTATGGTGATCAAGCATAAAATACTAAAACAAGAATATAGAAGTAACTTATAATGACAACCAAGAATTAATTCAAAAACCTTAAATAATCAACATTGAATCCATAGCTACAGCCCCAAAAGAAGAGCTTTAGCTACTAAAGTCTATGAAAACAAGAAGAAGAAAGAACCCTAAAAAATATTGACGACTTTCTCTTCAAAAGTGCCTTCTCCTTACTCTATATTGATTGTCCAATAATTATTTCTATGGACTATTTATAGATGTAGAAAGCCCTAAATAAAATAACGGAGTCCAAAACTAACTGAAATTCAACACCACACATAATTTGATTCCGCGTGAAACTGTGATGCGCCGCCATGTTGGGTTGCTGCTGCCGTTATTGGCTGCCATGTGGCAGCTATGTTGTACTGAAAGTGAATTTCTCTCGTTAGACTTCATATTTAAAAAATAATATTATGTTGAATTTATTCCATTAAGCTGCCTGCTTGATTTCCTTCTTCAATCTTCCATATGTAATTCGTTCAACTTCAAACTTCTTTACCCAATTTAATCCTACAAATAAAATACACTATTTAGCACAATTCATAAAATTCATGCTAAAAAATGGTAAATATAAATAATAAATGTGACGCAAATAATGATTAAAAAAAATATTTTTGGCCTCACATCAGAATCCTCTTTCCAACGCCACCAAGTTTGCTAAATTTCAAGCTTGTATGAGGGAGATATACCCGTTTGAAGTCGGGCTGTCCAGTTAAGGAAATTTACCCAGATTTTGGAGGGGTATTTTGGTCTTTTCCTTACCCAATCAGATTAAAGTGAATTTTGGTAATACTTAGGGGTCTAAATTGGTTTGGTTCAGTGTTTCAAATCCTAAATTATGCTAGGGTTTTGAGAAAAGTTCAAGAAGAGGAGAAAAGGAGAAAAGTCAAGGCGTTCTTCAAGATTTTTTGCAAATTCGAAGGTTGTTTCGCCAAGGATTCGATCTCAAGAGGTATGTGAGTTCTCATAGTTTATGGTTCATTCACCTACACGCCAATCATGTTATTTTTCAGTGTAATTCTGTTCTTGAAGTTGAAGAGTTAGAGTTCTTGATGAGTTTCTTGAAGTTTCTTTCGAAATCTTGTTTTGTTGAGGTTTGATGAGTTCTTGAGTTGAAAGTTGATGTTTTGAGGGTAGTTTTGAGTAGATTATCGTATACTAATGTTGGGCATTCGAATCTAAGTGATTCGGAAAAAAACCATTTGATTCTAGGCGAATTGGGGTTAGAAAACGAGTAAGAAATTTCGTCAGAAAATTCTTGGCTAGGGATGGCGCGCCGCGCCAGCAGTGCGCTAGAAAATTGATTTTGTAGTTTGGCTCCTGGGGCGCTGGTCCACTCAGTGCGCCCTAAACCCCCTTCAGTAGTTCAGGGGCTGGCGTCCCCGCCACTCAGTGCACCAAGGTCGCCAGGTCCCCTACTCTTTAGTCCCTCTTTTCATATGAGTTCCCTCGAATCGTACCTATGTTTTCTAATTGATTTCTAAACTCGAAGGTATGTCTATACAATAGAGAGATCATCCATAATGTCACGACCCAAGGGTACCCCTTAGACGTAACATGGCACATGGAATCCCGAAAGGGACCCAAGTAAGACACTTAGCTTATCATCATCACATAAGTATAGAATAATAAAGAATAAAACACAATTTCAAGTATTTAACGAAAATTTCATAGAAATAAGCGGAAGTCTAGACATAGTCTCATTAAGCCATCTACTACAATTGGAGTCTCAAAATACTAGGGTCACAGCCCTTACAATAGAGAATATGAGAATGTCTAGTACGACTAAAGAAATGAAACAACAATAAAGTTCTTGTCCTTGAATCCATAAGGAAATACCAGAAGCTTGAAGAGTAGTCAACCCAAGCTTGAACTAGAAGTAATCACCTTAAACGACGGAACCTACACTTTGTAGAAAAATATAGAAGAAATATGGGTTAGTACAAAAATGCACTAAGTATGACAACTATGCATAAAAACCATTTAATATACTAAAAAGGGACAATTTAGTTGAAAAATATGCATTTGATCAAGTTTATGAACTATCATAGAAACAAGTGCAAAAGCATAAGATACATGCATCTTCAACATATTGATGATCTCCACATAAAGGAAACAAACCATAAGAACCATCAAAGCAACGTTGTGCAATGTATGGATAAGGTCCCATACCCCTATCCACACTAAGAAATATTCATTAAGTGGTTATAGTTCATAACTCCAATTCTAGTTCATTCTATCATAGTGGGATTAGCTTTAACCGATATAGACCATGAGAGGTTAGTCATGGAATCCAGTGTCTACCCCACACCGAAAAGGGGTTGTCCTATTTGCCTAAGGTAGAACTAGAACTCTTAGCTTACGTGGATCCACTAGCTAAAGACCTATGTGGGCACATAGTTTATGGTATAAGTAGATTTCTTCTGGAAACCCGGACTCAACTATGGTAGAAGGTTTCCATCTCATGAGACAACTACTTTGGGAACTCGGACTCAACTAGTGTAAAAGGAACACATTTGGGAAGCCAGACTCAACTAGTGTAAAAGCTTCGATCTCATAATCAAATCCTCTTGGTGCTAAGCATTCATTCCCATTGAGTTTATATTAAGTCTTGAATTAGATTGATAATTAAGGACTTGACACTCAATCCAACAAACTCATTCTAAAGCTCTTAAATTCAATAGGTGAGACTAGTCTTCAAACCTACGAATCATTGCATGTGACAAACCTTTCACATTATACTCTATTCAAACCTAAGTGTGAACACGAGGATAATCATCCAACCAACACAACAATTAGATTATAATGTAGTTACTTTACTCTTAAAGCAATCCAATTGTATACACACAAATCTCATACATATAGTCAATTCTCATGTTTTGTCCTTCAAGGCTATATATCATATCCAACCAACCAATCTACGATTACTACATTAGATATAGATGGAGACATAATTAAATGAACTAATCTACTATAAGCACATCTTCATGATTACTACAATTCACCTAATACACAAGTCACAAACTAGGGTTAGGGGGAATACATGGATTCATGGGGGATTTTTCTCATAAAAGCCTTGATAATAAACAATTCAATCATAATATACATTAACTAAATCAATGAAAACGTTTTGAGAAGAATCCATGGCTTAGAATAGAAACCCTAGGTTTTTGGAGACTTTATTACTTTGAAATAGAGAATTTAAGGACTCCATGGGTGAAAGGTTAACCATGAATGAAAGTCACCATACCGTAGGGAGATATTCTTCACGAAATTGGAGAGAAAAGGTTGCTTCTTAATCCTTAGACTTGACCTTGTTCTTCTTCTTCATTGAAGTTTCTAGAGAGAGAATATTTGGAGAGGTTTTGATTTGGTTTTGGGAATTTATGATATGACTTTAGATGGGTTATTTTAGGTGGGAAAAATACTTATATAGTCCTTTAAAATAAGCTTAAAATGACACCACATAACTATTAATTAATTAGGAAATTACTAAAGAACCCTAGACTCTACTGCCAAAAAGGCAATTTCAGGGGTGATCCACGCTTGGGGACCCACAGACCGTGGGTGGGACCACGGCCCGTGCTGGTCACCCGTGGTTCGTGGTTGGGAGCTGGTTTTTGGGACCTTGACCTACGGAGGGAGGCCACATGGAGTGGACCCATCCACAAGGCGTGGGTCTTGCCCGTGGCTACTGCCTTAGGCAGATTCCACAAAGCTTCACCCACACTGCACCCCTTCGGGGCGTTGGTTGATCCATTGGCGTGGAACCCACTCGTGGGTCATTGCCTGGCAGCCCTTAGGGTCCTTTCCTCAAGGACCGAAGGTTGGTCCTTGAGGTTTAGGACTTGACCTCCTAACACCAAACCATGAATTTTAAGGCATCTTGAAGGCTTTAATTCTAACGTCAAGCTCTAACTTAGTCTACTCGTGTTAGGTTAGCTACTAGTTTAGTCATAAATTTTCCGAAATGTTACATTATCTCCCCTTTGGAAACATTTGTCCTCGAATGATGATCTAGAAACCAAACTAATTTTGAAACTCAAGACTAGCAGCTCAGCATACATGAAGCATCAAAATAATGCACAATTCAAAGGAAGAAACATCATCTTCATCGTAAAACATAATCAATCCCATACAAGGGAGTAGGAACTACATCTAACAACCAAATATGCATGGAACTCAAAATTCTCATATTCATAATATCAACTAACTTTTCCCCAACTAAACAATGCTCAACACAACATCATGGAGTCAATATGCCAATACTCTTAAAAGAACACTAAAGCATGTTCATCAATACATCTCATGAAGTCAAATAGGCAATTCATACTAAGGACACAACAACATGAGGAACATAAATCATGAAAACTCATTTTCTTACTAAACATGGATTTCATCAAGAACATGCATAACATAAGGAAACCATGAAAACCTCATTTACACACATGACTTCCAAACACTAAAACTCAAGAGACTAGTTACCTCAAGCTTGACTAGGAGTAGAAGGAAAAAGATGAGGATATCAGGACTTCATATCAGCCTCGGCCTCCCAAGTAGCCCTCTCAACTAAATGATTTCTCCATAAAACCTTAACGGAAGCTACTTCCTTGTTTCTCAACTTTTTGACTTGCCAGTCAAGGATATCTACCGGAACCTCTTCATAAGAAAGGCTTTCATCAACTCCTAACCCTTCTAGAGGAATAATGGTCACCATATCTCCAATACACTTTTTAAGCATAGAATCATGAAATACCAGGTAAACCGGGGCCAACTCATTTGGTAAATCCAACCCATAGGCAACTTTCCCAACACACTCCAATATTTGGTAAGGACCTATAAATCGGGGACTAAGTTTCCCTGTTTTGCCAAACCTCATAACACCCTTCATGGGTGAGATTTTCAAATAGACCCAATCACCAACTTCAAATTCTAACTCTCTTCTCCTCACATCGGCATAAGACTTTTGCCTACTTTGAGCCATTTTTAACCTCTCTTTAATGAGCCAAACTTTCTCAATGGATTCATAAACCGACTCGGGGCCAACAAGAGCATTGTCACCTACTTTAAACCAACCAATCGGACACCTACATCTCCTACCTGTAAGGCCTCAAAAGGGGCCATACCAATACTCGAGTGGTGACTATTATTGTAGGCAAATTCAACCAAGGGCAAGTGGTCATACCAATTACCTTTAAAATCTATGACACACGCCCTCAACATGTCCTCTAAGGTTTGAATGGTACATTCCGCTTGACCATCCGTTTGAGGGTGGAAAGCGGTGCTAAGCTTTACCTTAGTGCCAAGCCCTTTTTGGAATGACTTTCAAAAGTGGGAAGTAAATTAAGGACCCCGATCCGAAATGATAGATAGAGAAACCCCATGCACCTTCACTATCTCTCTTATATACAACTTGGCATAGTCTTCCGCCGAGTGAGATACCTTGACGGGAATAAAGTGGGTTGATTTGGTCATCCTATCAACAATGACCCAAATAGAATCATATTGCCTTCGAGTACGGGCAACCCCATAATAAAATCCATATTCTCCTCTTTCCATTTCCAAGTGGGAATTGACATATCTTGCAAAAAGCCTCTCGGGTTTTGGTGCTCAATCTTAACTTGTTGACAATTAGGAAATTTGGCTACAAATCCTGCAATATCGTTTTTCATACCATTCCACCAATGGACTTCCTATAAATCACGGTACATCTTGGTGGCTCCCGGATGAATAGAATATCTAAAACCATAAGCCTCTTCTAGAATTTGCTCCTTTAGCCCATCCACATCCGGAACACATAGTCTACCTTGGTACCTAAGTACCCCATCTCCCTCTTGGGAGAAAGCCTCAACGGATTTACCAAGTACCGATTCTTTCAACTCCATCAATATAGGATCAAGGTGTTGCTTAGACTTCACATCTACAACAAAAGATGATTCGGAGCCCTTATGAACCGTGAAACCACATTTGGGAGAATCTATTAGTTGGACATCTAACCGGGCAAACCTATGCACATCACAGACTAACTCTTTCTTTTCGTCCTCTATATCACTACCCATGGATAGTCTACTAAGGGCATCCGCCACAACATTACCTTTGTCGGGGTGGTAAAGGACACTCATTTCATAATCCTTTAAAAGCTCTAACCACCTTCTTTGTCGGAGATTCAAGTTCTTTTGGGTAAACACATATTAAAGACTTTTGTGGTCGGTGAAAACATCTACATGGACCCCAAACAAGTAATTTCTCCATATTTTTAAAGAAAATACCACCGCCTCTAATTCAAGATCATGAGTCGGATATTTTTGTCATGTACCTTGAGTTACCTTGAAGCATAGGTAACCACTTTACCATGTTGCATAAGTACACACCCCAACCCTACTCTCGAAGCGTTATAATATACCACAAACCCATCGGTACCCTCTGGTAAGGTTAACACTGGAGAGGAAGTAAGTCTATATTTCAACTCTTGGAAGCTTTTCTCACAAGCCTACGACCATAGAAACTTAGCCTTTTTTTGAGTCATGGCCGTCAACAGAGAAGCAATGGAGGAAAAACCCTCAACAAACCTCCTATAATAACTGGCCAAACCCAAAAAACTTATAATATCAGAAGGATTTAGAGGTGTAGGACAACTCTTGACCGTATCCGTCTTCTTAATATATACCTCAATACCCTTGCTAGACACAATATGGCCAAGGAAGGCTACAAAACTCAACCAAAACTCGTATTTACTAAACTTTGCATACAATTGGTGGTCTTTAAGGACTTGCAATACAATCCTCAAATGGTCCGTGTGTTCACCCTCACTCCTTGAATAGATCAAAATATCATCAATAAACACGATCACGAACATATCTAGGTAGTGTCTAAACACCCTATTCATTAGATCCATGAATGTCGCCGGGGCATTAGTTAGACCGAAAGACATTACTAGGAACTTATAGTGACCGTATCTTGTTCGAAAGGCCGTTTTCAGAATGTCAACCCCTCTCACCCTTAGTTGGTGATTGCCTGAACGTAGATCAATATTTGAAAAGTAATTAGCCCCTTGGAGTTGGTCAAAAAAATCGTCAATTCTAGGAAGGTGATACTTATTCTTTATAGGCACCTTGTTCAATTGGTGGTAGTCAATACACATTCTAAGGGACCTATCCTTCTTTCTCACAAACAATACCGGAGCACCCCAAGGAGAGATACTCGATTGGATAAAACCTTGTCTAGAAAATCCTTTAGTTGTTCCTTTAATTTTTTCAATTCGGCCGGAGCCATTCTATAAGGAGGGATGGATATGAGTTGCGTATCCGACAAAAGATCAATGTCAAAATCTATTTCCCATTCGGGAGGAATGTCGGGTTAGTCATCGGGAAAGACTTCTGAAAACTCTCTCACCACGGGGACCGACTCTAAAGAAGGGACCTTGGACTCAACATCCATCACCCTAACAATATGATAAATGCACCCGTTGGAGATCATTTTCCTAGCTTTGAGACAAGAAACAAATTGACCTCTAGGAATAGAATTCCCCCCTTTCCACTCTAATATTAGCTCATTAGGAAATTGAAATTTGACCACCCGGGTCCTACAATCTATAGAGGCATAACATGCATGCAACCAATCCATACCCAAAATCACATCAAAGTCAAACATGTCTAAATCTACCAAATCCACCAAGGTGACTTTATGAGAGAAAGAAATGGGACAACTTCTATAGACTCTTTTTGCCACTATCGAGTCACCAACCAGGGTAGAAACTGAAAAAGGTTCTAATAGCACTTCGGGGAGCATTTCAAACTTCATTGCCACAAAAGGTGTAACAAAAGACAAAGTGGCACCATGATCTTCAATGCATATATATCAAGGGAAAAGACTTGTAACATATCGGTTACCACATCTGGGGATCTCTCTTGGTCACCTCGGGATTGAAGAGCATATAAACGGTTTTGCTTTTGGGCATTGGAGTTGGAACCACTCGAATGAACTTGTTTATCTTCTCTCCCCTTAACCTTGAGCATGGGACAATATCTCATCTTGTGGACACTCTTGCCACAACTATAGCACCCATTCGAGCCCACTAAGCACTTGCCTTCATGTTTTCTACCACACTTTTCACAGTTAGGCCTAGTAACATATGAACCATCACTATTTACCCCTTGAGGTTTAGGGTTGGAAACCCTATCCTTGGCAACCCTTAGAGTAATAAAGGAGTCTTGATTGGAGAATATTTGGTTGAACCCTTGCCGTCCTTCCCCATCAGATTTAATATTGGAAAAATTCCTTTCACCGATTGTAGCTCTCTTTACTTCTCTATTCATTTTCTTGAGTTTTGTCTCCTCAATTTGTTGAGAATATATCATGAGCCTTGAAATATCCATGTCATGATGGAGAATTATCGTATGGCATTCTTCGTCAACCAAACTGGACACTCCCATCACAAACTTATTCATTCTAGCCATCGAATTTGCCACCAAGGTTGGAGCATACTTGGATAGTTGGGTGAACTCGAGGGAATACTCCTTCACACTCATACCCCCTTGACGAAGGTTCATGAATTCTACCAACTTTTGTTCCCTCAACTCTAGGGGAAAAGCCTATCAAGGAATGTTTCTTTTAACACCTCCCAATTTATGGGACCCGCTCCTCTTGGCCTCTCATCCTTCCATTGATCATACCAAATATCAGCGACGTCCTTTAGTTGGTAGGTGTCTAGCTCTACCTTCTCCTCCGAGGACACCCCCATAGCACCAAGTATTTTGCTAACCTCATCAACAAATCTTTGGAGATCTTCTTCCACCTTGGAACCAAGAAACTCTGGGGGAGGGGGGGAGGGGGGGTACATCCTAGAAAAATCCCTAAATCTCGAAGCCATAGAACTAACATTAGGATTAACACGAGGCTCAACATCCCTAGTGGCTTGTGCCGTCATAACTTGGGCTTGAGTTGTTATGGCTTGAGCTTGGGCCGTCATGGCTTGTGTTATCATTTGCATAGTAGCCCTAAATTCTGCATGAATCACATTTTTGGTTATTGGATCAACTGGAGCTTGTTCGTCTTAAGAAGCTTGTTTACCTTAAGGAACTGCTTGACTCACATTCTCCTCTTTCACCCTTCTCGTGTTGGCCCTTCGTGCATTCATTTCCTAAAGACACAAGAGAAGGATTAGAAGGAAGACTCTATAAAGTTAAACTCTATGGCACGACTTAAGAGTAATGAAAGAAGTGTAAGTTCCTAACATCTTTTAGCCTCTCACTCATAAATGTGGCGCGCTTCACACTATGAACAAGACTTTACTAGACGTGGCTTATGAGACATAATCCTAGAATCATTCTAAACCTTTTTGCTCTGCTTAGCAAGTTTGTCATGACCCAAGGGTACCCCTTAGACATAACATGGCACATGGAATCCCGAAAGGGACCCAAGTAAACAATTTAGCTTATAATCATCACATACGTATATAATAATAAAGAATAAAATACAAGTTCAAGTCTTTAGGAAAAATTTCATAGAAATAAGTGGAAGTCTAGACATAGTCTCATTAAGCCATCTACTACAATTGGAGTCTCAAAATACTAGGGTCACAGCCCTTACAATAGAGAATATGAGAATGTCTAGTACGACTAAAGAAATGAAACAACAATAAAGTTCTTGTCCTTGAATCCATAAGGACATACCAAAAGCTTGAAGAGTAGTCAACCCAAGCTTGAACTAGAAGGAATCGCCTTAAACGCCAGAACCTACACTTTGTACAAAAATATAGAAGAAATATGGGTTAGTACAAAAATGCACTAAGTATGACAACTATGCATAAAAACATTTAATATACTAAAAAGGGACAATTTAGTTGAAAACTATGCATTTGATCAAGTTTATGAACTATCATAGAAACAAGTGCAAAAGCATAAGATACATGCATCTTCAACATATTAATCATCTCCACATAAAGGAAACAAACCATAAGAACCATCAAAGCAACGTTGTGCAATGTATGGTAAGGTCCCATACCCCTATCCACACTAAGGAATACTCATTAAGTGATTATAGTTCATAACTCCAATTATAGTTCATTCTATCATAGTGGTATTAGCTTTAACCGACATAGACCATGAGAGCTTAGTCATGGAATCCGGTGTCTACCCCACACCGAAAAGGGGTTGTCCTACTTGCCTAAGGTAGAACTGGAACTCTTAGCTTACGTGGATCCACTAGCTAAAGACCTATGTGGGCACATAGTTTATGGGATAAGTAAATTGCTTCTAGAAACCCGGACTCAACTATGGTAGAAGGTTTCCATCTCATGAGACAACTACTTTGGGAACCCAGACTCAACTACTGTAAAAGGAACCCATTTGGGAAGCTGGACTCAACTGGTGCAAAATCTTCCATCTCATAATCATATCCTCTCGGTGCTAAGCATTTATTTCCATTGAGTTTATATTAAGTCTTGACTTAGATTGATAATTAAGGAAGAATGTCTTGATACTCAATCCAACAAACTCATTCTAAAGCTCCTAGATTCAATAGGTGAGACTAGTCTTCAAACCTAAAAATCATTGCATGTGACAAACCTTTAACATTATACTCTATTCAAACCTAAGTGTGTACACAAGGATAATCATCCAACCAACACAACAATTAGATTATAATGTAGTTACTTTACTCTTAAAGCAATCCAATTGTATACACACAAATCTCATACATATAGTCAATTCTCATGTTTTGTCCTTCAAGGCTATAGGTCATATCCAACCAACCAATCTAGGATTACTACATTAGATATAGGTGGATGCATGATTAAATGAACTAATCTACTATAAGCACATCTTCATGATTACTACAATTCACCCAATTTACAAGTCACAAACTAGGGTTAGGGGGAATACATGGATTCATGGGGGATTTTTCTCATAAAAGCCTTGATAATAAAAAATTCAATCATAATATACATTAAATAAATTAATGAAAATGTTTTGAGAAGAATCCATGGCTTAGAATAGAAACCCTAGGTTTTTGGAGACTTTATTACTTTAAATTAGAGAATTTAAGGACATCATGGTTGAAAAGTTAACCATGAATGAAAGTCACCATACCTTAGGGAGATTTTCCTCACGAAATTGGAGAGAAAAGGTTGCTTCTTGATCCTTAGACTTGACCTTGTTCTTCTTCTTCAATGGAGTTTCTAGAGAGAGAATATTTGGAGAGGTTTTGATTTGGTTTTGGGAATTTATGATATGACATTAGATGGGTTATTTTAGGTGGTAAAAATACTTATATAGTCCTTTAAAATAATCTTAAAACAACACCACATAACTATTAATTAATTAGGAAATTACTAAAGAACCCCTAGACTCAATTGCCAAAAAGGCAGTATCCGGGGTGATCCACGCTTGGGGACCCACAGATCGTGGGTGGGACCACGAACCGTGCTGGTCATCCGTGGTTCGTGTCTGGGAGTTGGTTTTTGGGACCTCGACCTACGAAGGCAGGCCACATGGGGTGGACCCATCCACAAGCTGTAGGTCCTGCCCGTGGCTACTGTCTTAGGCATATTCCACAAAGCTTCACCCACGCTACCCTCTACGGGGAGTGGGTTGATCCAAGTGATGTGGAAACCACTCGTGGGTCACTGCCTAGAAGCCCTAAGGACGTTCTTTTCCTCAAGGACCCAAGGTTGGTCCTTGAGGTTTAGGACTTGACCTCCTAACACCAAACCATGAATTTTAAGGCATCTTTAAGGCTCTAATTCTAACATCAAGCTCTAACTTAGTCTACTCGTTTTAGGTTAGCGACTAGTTTAGTCGTAAATTTTCCGGAATGTTACACATAAATTGAGATCATAACCTTGAATCCATAATTCAAATTCAAGGTAGAGCTAAAAGTCAAGTCTTGAGAGTTCCTCCGAGTCATTTTAATAAGCCTTCTACATTGTTTTTAAACTTGTTTTAAGACTCGAGCACTTGAGTTTGAGAAAGAGTAGAGTTGAGTTCACTTTCTTTAAAATTATATATGGGAACTTAGTATTCCCAAGGGTAAATGTTTTCACATTTAAGATGAGAGGAAACACCGATTTCCAAGAGAGATTTTGAGCAAGTTTTGAGTGCCATTTCTTTTAAGAGAAAGATTTTGAGTAATAATTTCAAACGAGAGAAAAGTTATGTTTTTAAACATATGAGCTAGTTATATTTTGGAGTAGTATTGAGCACCGATATGAGGACGAGTTCAGATAACTGAAAGTCTTCATAAACCATGTAGCCAACGTGGGTAGAAATGGGTCATACTTTTTAGATGATTCCTTAATGCTTTTAAGCATAGACTAGTGGATCCCCTTAGTAGTAGGTTATATACCCCGGTAAAGTATAGGACAGTTCTGGCAGCGTGGGCTGGACATTGTATCATCACATAACTCATAGTGATGAGTGTCGGTTAGAGAAGCTCCCTCATAGATATTTTGTATTCTTATATACATAGAGATATTTTATATTCTTATATACACAGAGATATTTTGTATTCTTATATGCACTGAGATATTTCGTATTCTTATATACACAAAGTTATTTTGTATTTTTATATACAAACAAAGTTTAATTTGTATCCTTGTATACAAACTGAGTACACTGTATTTTTAAATACATTGAGTTGTCATATACTATTTTAAAAGCTTTTCTTTATATTGCATTCTTTACTACTGTTTTGCATTGAAATAAGTTGAGTATCCCTCAGTTGAGTTGAGATGAGGTAAGTGTTTCTTTCAGTTCCAATTTAAGCTTATGTCAAGTGTTTAGAATTACCCTCACATGCTCGTACATTCCATGTAGTGACGTCATTTGGCCTGCATCTTTTATGATGCAGATACACGTAACCAGGATCAGCATCCAGGGCTTCGTTGATCCAGCTGAGTTCCAGAGTTATGGCAGTCTTGCTAGGATGATCCGGGGTCTTGTCCCGACATCTCTCATAGTATTAGAGGCTTCATAGATAGATAGACATTAGTTCACGAATCTTGTTCATTCCAGTTGTTTTGTTCTAAGACTTGAGTTGCCTTTTTGGCCAGTCTGAGTTTATTATATGAGTTTATCTTTGAGACTATTCTATGTTAATTAAATCTTCTGCTGAGAGTTGAGCCAGGCCAAGGGTTCGCTTGGGGCCAACAATGGTTCTCGAGTGCCGGCCACGCCCAGGGTATAGGCTCGGGGTGTTAGAGTTACATTTATTTTGTTAAAAATATATAGGCCTACTGTAACACCTAGTGTTAGAACGATCTAAAAATAGAAAGAGCTAATTTGGAAAGAGGCAAATTCAAAATTTTGGCAAGTTATGCTAAGTATGAGTTTTGGGTCAACTTCTGACAACCATAACTCTCAGTACAAGAGGAGTTGTATGGTCCATAAGATATGAAATGAAAGGACTTTGAATTCTCTTTACATTGCCACTGAGTTTGTTAATTTTAGAGTTTGGATGAGAGAGATATGTCCATTGGAAATCTGCTTGTCCAGTTAAGAAAAGTTACCCAAATTAGTGAAGGGTATTTTGGTCTTTTCCTTACCCAATCAGATTAAAACGATTTTTAGTATTACTTTGGGGTCAAATCTGATTTGGGTCAGTCTTACAAATCCAAATTATGTTTAGGGTTTTAGAAGAGGAAAAGAGGAGAAAAGGAAGAATGATCAAGGTTCGTGCGAATCAAGGATTTATTTTGCCAAATTAAGGTATGTAAGTTTTCATAGTGTTGGGTTCGTTCACCCACACGCCAATCATGCTTTACATTATTGAATTCATCCCTAGAGATTGAGAAATTAAGTTCTTAATGAGTTTCTTAAAGAGTTGCTATTCGTTCTTGAATCTTGATGATTGGTTGAGTTCTTGAGGCGAAGATTTTGTTAAGGGATTTAGTAAATTGATAGTTCTTGAGTGAGTTTTGCTAAAAAAATCTCGGTTATAGGAATTTGAGCATTCTTATCTTAGCATTTTAGTGGGTATGAGTTGAATCGGGTTTGGGAGAAGAAGAAAATATCGGAAAGATTTGGCATCCAAGTCCGCATCGCAGACTTGCTCTCCCAGAGAGAAATTTCTCTCTCCGCATCACAGAGAGAACGTGGACTACAATGTTTAAAAAATTATTTCGCGACCAAATATTATAATTCACCTCCGCGTCGCAGATTTGCTCCCCAGACAGTGTTTTTCGACCATTTATCATGATTAACTATCTAAAACTTATTTAATCATCATGATATCCTTCATATCACAAATCATAACCCTTGAATCCATAATTCAAATTCAAGATAGAGCTAAGAGTCAAGTTTGAGATTTTTTTTGAGTCATTTTGAGAAGTCTTTTACAATCATTTTAAACTTGTTTTAAGACTTGAGCACTTGAGTTTTAGAAAGAGTAGAGTTCAGTTCATTTTCTTTAAAATGATATATGGGAACTAAGTATTCCCTAGAGTAAATGTTTTCACATTTAATATGAGAGGAAACATCGATTTCCAAAAGAGGTTTTGAGTACCATTTCTTTTAAGAGAAAGATTTTTGAGTAATAGTCTCAAACCACAGAAAGAGTTATGTTTTTAAACATATGAGCTAGTTTCATTTTGGGAGTAGTATTGAAAACCGATATGGGGACGATTTGAGATAACTCAAATTCCTCATTAACCATGTAGCCAACGTGGGTAGAAAGGGTCATACTTTTTAGATGATTCCTTAATGATATTTAGCATACACTAGTGGATCCACTTAGTATAGGACCGTTCTGGCAGCGTGGGCTAGACGTTGTATCATCACATAACTCATAGTGATGGTTGTCAGTTAGAGAATTTACCATAGAGTTTATTTTGTATTTTCATATACAAACAAAGTTTATTTTGTATTCTTGCATACAACTGAGTATATTGTATTTTCTAATACACTGAGTTGCTATTTACTATTTTAAAAGGTTTTCTTTATAATGCATCTTTACTACTGCTTTACATTGAAATGAGTTGAGTAAGTTTGAGTATCCCTGAGTTGAGTTGAGACGAGGTAAGTTGTTTCTTCAGTTCCAGTTCAAGCTTATGTCTTGTTTAGATTTTCCCTTGCATGCTCGTACATTCCATGTGCTGCACCATTTGTCCTGCATCTTTTATGATGCAAATACAGGTTATCAGGATCATCAACTAGCGCTTCGTTTATCTAGTCGAGCTCTAGAGTTATTTGGTGAGCCTCCTTACTTCCGGAGGATCCCTTTTGTTATGTTTTATCATTCCAGTTTTGTTAGTATTTTAATAATTTTACACATACTGCTAATATATATATGTTTATTGTTACAAATATCATTTTCCTATATGCTATTTCTATAATTGGTGTTGAGGTATTCATTTTTCCCTATGAGTATGAGGCAACCGAATAATACCCGGTGCATACGTTGGTCAGACGTATTCATTAAGGTCGCAGTAGCCAAGAGTGCGTTTAGACCTGTTGATGGTGGTCCTGTAACTAAGATGACTCTAGGATAGGAACTGTTGTAAAACCAATAGACCCTCAATTAGAAACTCTATCTGGATCTTTGATATATGTTCTAATATTCACTATATGCTTGCTGGCATGCTGATTATTATTGTGATACTTATTTGAAATACATTTTGTACTGTAAGTCCATTAGACAATATTTTCAATTATTGTATGGATAAAAACCAACATATTTTAAACAATATCAATTTATCTTCTCAAGCAACTAAGATTTCTAAACTCAAAAATGCTTTACAAAACTGGAATATACCAGAAGAACCTTTCAAAAAGATTTACCACTTAGGTAATTTCAGTTTAATTACTCGTCATAATATTAAGACTTGTGAGTCTACTATAGCTATTAATAATTCTTTAGAAGTTATTCATCTACTTAAAAATAATGATATTAATCGTTATAAAACTATTTTCAATTATTTGCATATTGGTTTGGTGCAAGTGACTGTTAAGCCTCTTTTTCGTAAGGCCTTGATATCCCTGTTTGTGTCCTCCTTAGAGATGACTGTTTTTTGAATTTTGATGATTCACTGTTAGGAGTCTTGCAGAGTAACCTCGCTGATGGGCCAATTTACTTCAATTGTTATCCTAACTTTTCGATTGACATTAATGATCCTAATGTCATGGATTCTTTGACTCTTAACGTCAAAACCAAAAATATGAACAATAAAGCCAATACTCACGAAATTTGTATTATCTATCGTGTTTATTACAGGCTTATGAAAATCACTCTTGCTCCTAAAGCTCGTAATGAGAGTTTCAAAGGTGAGACTATGCTTATGGAAGCCAACCATGAACATAGTTCTATCTTTGTCCCTCGTCTTCTCCAGTGGAAATATATACTCTCCAGTACTTTTCCGTCTCATTATGAAAGATCTCAGATTGAAAAAGTCGTTCAGTTTCCCGTTGGGTCAGTAGAACTCAAATTTCTTGTTAATTCCATTAGGATATCCTCTTCGTGTCGAAGGTCATCCTGGTCTAATCCCTCAACTTCGTATTCAAGATTTATTCCCAGGGAAACTTCTTCTTCAAAAACCCCAGAGGAAGCAGAAGAAGATAAAACTATTTCTGTTGCGGACAACAGTAAAGGTAAAGTCACAAGTGTAGACTTTTCAGGTATTATTCCTAAAGTATTCTATCAAGATATTCCTGGAAGTCCCTCAGCAAGTAAGATGGAACCACCATAAGAAAAACCTTCTTGGCTTGGAATGATTAAAACAGGTAATGTCTTTGAACCAAATCCAGATATTTTACGTGGACAATGGATTCATCCAGAAAATCAGACTAAGAGAAAATGGTACGCTACTATTTATAATCTTTAGCAAAGAGAATCCTTTAGAGATTTGTGGATTACTGATATGAGAAGAATCGGTTGCGAAATCGAATTCTTCAAATGGTTTGAGATGACTAGTAGGATTGAAAATTATATTGAGTCATTACAGGTTATCATTAACAAATGGTACACTACTTCCAATAAGATTGTTGAATCTATTACCCCTCCTCTTGAAGGAATTAACATCCCTGTTGCAGGTACGGTGATTAAAGCTTTTCCTTTCAAAGAGAAAAGTGATAAGATAGGCGCTTTACTCACAGCCGCAGACATTGACCGAGTAGTAGGACAGAACAACTACTCAAACCAAATTATTCATGTCATCTCCAGACAAATAGAAGATACCAAACCTACCATTAGTAGAAGACCAACCCCGACTTCTACTTCATCCAGCCATAATATTGAAACCTACCCAGGGTTCAAAATCCCAGAATTTTCCAAAGAAAAATTCCCTAAATTATCTGATACTTTTGAAGTTACAGGAAACATCATTGAGAGAATCAATGAACAACTTAACAATTTCAACATTTCCAAAAAAGATGGAAAAACCCCAAAAAAAGTTTCTACCCTTCAGGAGAAATCTGTTTCAATCACTCAAGATAAAGAAATCCTTCTTCATAAGCTATCCAATGATCGTTTTCATAATCTGAAAAACTATCACAATCGGCCCTCTTTCCCAGACTTGCGGTATGAGGAAAATGCCTTCTTATCTACTTCATCTCATGAAGGAAGAAGCATCACTGAATGGAACATTGATGGCCTAGCTGAGCATCAGGTATATAATAAACTCCATGAAATATGTGTTGCCATCACCGCTTATAAAATGTGAGGTTCTGCAGATAGAGAAGCTGCTAGTATGATTACTGCAGGTTTCACATGTATGCTAAAGCATTGGTGGGACAACTATTGCAATGATGAGACTAAGGAACTCATCATCAATGCTACTGCAACTGAGACAGTTGTAAAATTAGATGGAAGTGTTCAGTCTACCTCTCAATTTACTAGGGAAGATGCATGTGCTACCCTCCTTTACCACATTGCCAAGCATTTCATTGGAGAGCCAAAACTTTTTCAGGATAGGAGCCTTCAAATCCAGAACAATCTTAGTTGTCCAAATCTAGACGGCTTTATCCATTATAAGCATGCTTTCCTTAGCAAAGTTATGATTCGTCCATATTGCCATTTGGATTTTTGGAAAGAACGCTTCATCAGCGGACTTCCTCATCTCTTTGCTGACAAGGTAAGGACTAAAATCCAAGATCGCAACGACGGTCGAATTCCTTATAGCAGTTTGACATATGGTGATTTGTTAAGCACCTCATCAATATTGTAGGGCTTGAACTCTGCACTGACATCAAACTTAAGCATCAACTTAAGAAAGAACAGTCTTCTTCTAGGGGAGAATTTGGAAGTTTTTGTCATGAATTTGGCTTTATCACTCCTCCTGATAAAGTTAAAAAGGACAAAAAATAAAAAGTCTCATAGAAAGAAATCTTGAAGAAGATATTATTCTACCAGGCCTAGGAAAAAGAAATCCAGTTCCAAGAGGCCTAGAGAAGTCAAAACAGATGTTTGTTAGACATGTGGCAAGACTGGTCATAAGGCTAATGAATGTCGTTCTAAGACCAAGAAAAAGAAGATCAACCTTCTTGGCATGGATGAAGAAACCAATGGTATACTTCTTGCTATTCTTGATGAAACTTTTTTTGAATCTTCAGGTACTTCTGATGAATACAGCGATGATGAAGACATTGATCTTGATTATGAATCAGACGACAGCCAATCAGTAAAAAATTGCACTTGTACTGAAGCTTTTTGTACTTGTGATAGTACACCCCAAAATATTCTAGTCCTTTCTGATCATTCAAAAGAAGCTCTTTTTTATGTTATTCAACATATAACTGATGATGAGGCTAGGAATCGTTTTCTCCTAGAGCTAAAAAATCTCATCATCAACACGGTCAAACCTAAATCCCGTTCAGTTGTTGAACCATTCAGCATGAAACAAATCATGAATCGATCTGATAGTCATTCTGAGCCTTCCATTTCTGATCTTCGTCATGAAATATCTAGTCTCAGAGAAGATATTAAAGATATCAAATCCCGACTAGGAAAAGTTGAAATGGATGTCCTTACAGACCAGATCCTCAAGAAGGCCACTTTACAAGAACCTGATTTAGACCATGAATCTTCGCAATGTAATGAGGTTGTTTCTATCAACAATGACTATTTGGTTGAACCAAATGTCAGCAATACTGGTAACCATCGTTCCACTTTTGTAGCTCCAGGAGTAACGGTAATTTCTTTGATTAGACCTCAGAGTCATCATAGCCGTGTTAAGATTGTTGTTAATAAACATTTTATGATTAACAAAATTGCTTTGCTTGACAGTGGTGCAGACCGTAACTGCATAGTAAAAGGTATTGTTCCCACTAAGTATTTGAAAAAAAGTACTTCAAAATTATACTCCGCCACAGGAGAACTTTTGAAAATTAATTATAAGCTCTCTAAAGCTCATATTTGCAATAATGGTATTTGCTTGACAAATGACTTTGTGATCACTGAAGATATCAATGAAGATATCATTGTTGGCATTCCTTTTATCACTCAGATAAAACCTTATGTTACAGATTTAAATGGTATCAATACCAATATTCTTGGAAAAGACTTACATTTTCCTTTTGTCAAAACTCTTTCACAAGATGAAAGCAATTTTATCAGGAAAAATATTATTTTCCAAATTAATAATCTTTCTCAACATATCACCTTTTTAACGGATGAAATTAAAGTTAAAAAAATCAAACAGATTTTAAAAACCTCGGAGATGGTTACTAAGATAGCCAATCTTCATAAGCGTTTTGAACAAGAAATATGCTCTGATTTTCCAAATGCTTTTTGGGAAAGAAAAAGACACATTATAGAACTCCCATACATTGAAGGGTTCAATGAATAGGCCATTACTACTAAAGCAAGGCCCATTCAAATGAATCATGAAATGATGAAATTTTGCAAAAAAGAAGTTGATATTTCTTTACAAAACAAAATCATTGGAGTTTCTAAATCTCGTTGGAGTTGCTCTGCCTTTTATGTTAACAAAAATGCACAGAAAGAAAGAGGAGCACCAAGGTTAGTTATAAACTATAAACCCCTTAATTCTATCTTAAAATGGATCAGGTACCCGATACCTAACAAAAGAGAACTTTTGAAAAGAACTTTCAAAGCTAATATTTATAGCAAGTTTGACATGAAATTAGGTTTCTGGCAAATTCAAATTGCTGAAAAAGATAAATATAAAACTGCGTTCAATGACCCTTTTGGACAATATGAATGGAATGTTATACCATTTGGACTAAAAAATTCTCCTTCTGAATTCCAAAACATCATGAATTCTTTATTCAATGATTATTCTTATATGTTTATTGTTTATATAGATGATATGCTGATTTTTTCCGAGGACATAGATTCTCATTTTAAACATCTCAATACTTTCTTTAAGATTGTTAAGGTTAATGGTTTGGTTGTTAGCGCCAAGAAGATTGTGCTCTTTTAAACTTCCGTCAGGTTCCTAGAATATGATCTCTTTTAGGGAACTTATAAACCTATTTGCAGGGCCATTGAGTTCTCATCAAAATTTCCCAACGAAATTATTGATAAAACCCAACTCCAAAGATTCTTAGGAAGTCTTAACTATGTGGCTGATTTTATTCCTAAAGTCAGACATGTTTGTGAACCTTTGTATAGAAGGCTCAGGAAGAATCCCATTCCTTGGAGTTCTGAACAAACTCAAGCTGTCATTCGTGTCAAAGCTTTAGTGCAAAATATCCCTTGTTTAGGTATTCCCAACCCGAACGCTTTTATGATTGTAGAAACTGACGCATCTGATGCAGGTTATGGAGGGATTCTTAAACAAAGAATTGTCCCTGAATCTACTGAACAACTTGTTCGTTTTACCTCCGGAATCTGGAATTCTACGCAGAAAAATTATTTAACCGTTAAAAAAGAAGTTTTGTCTATAGTGCTATGTATCACTAGATTTCTAGACGATCTGATTAATAAAAGTTTTTTGCTCAAAGTAGATTGTAAATCTGCTAAAGAAATCTTACAAAAAGATGTAAAGAATCTTATTTCAAAACAGATCTTTGCTAGATGGCAAGCTCTACTATCTTGCTTTGATTTTGAAATCAATTTTATTAAAGGGGAAAACAATTCCCTCCTAGATTTCTTGACAAGAGAATTTTTACAGGGAAACAATGAGGCCCAACATGAGGCTCCTGAAACCTGAGTCGTCTCAAAAGAACCAACAAATGGCGAGACCATTTGACATCCCAACAACAGGATTATATCATCTCAGACCAACTGTTCCTCAGAGAATAAATATTATCATCGACAAAGGATTCCAAAATAGATACACTGCTCTAGCTGATTACCCGAAGTTAGAGGTAAAACCTCCTATCAAGCTAATCAGTCAAAGATTGATCAAGGAGCAGTATCATCTTCGGTCCAGACCAAGGAGAGTTATGCAATGAAGGTACCTGAGACCTTTGTAGAAGCAGTAAAACCATCAGCAGGGAAAAAACCTGTCACACCTCCAACAAAAGAAGAATTTGAATTCTTGACGAAGCAAGTTTTGTCAATTATGGCTATTGACAAACAATACGAGGGAACTCTTATTGCCAGTCTCATCATGCCAGTCTATCTAACCAACAATTTTGTGGATACAGATAACCCACTGAAAACACAAAGGTATTTTGAAGCTATTCTAGTAGACACAGAGTCTATTGTTATTGAACAGACCATGAATGACAAAAATCCAGAATATATCAGCTATTCTAGATTTACCATCAAAAGAGTTTTGTCTCCATCAGAATGGTACACAGATCATCTCCTTACCCCTATTGCACTAACAATGCCTCATAAGCCTCAAACTTATAATTGCATGATTATAAAAATGCATGGTTCAATTTTATGTACATCAGACCAGGTCATACTTGGTTCATTAAGTATTGTCCAAACATGGTGAAGACAGTCATACCCAGATGGTTCTACGAATGGTGGAACTATTTTGGAGGTAACAGAGAAATCCTTCCCTATTAATTTCTCAGCAGATTTGAGGAATTTCAAAACAAGGAATAAATCTCTACATTACCAGAACACATTAAAATGTGTAAATATTTTATCAAGAAAAGAATTTCTTATATATTATCATGGAACTTTGCAAAGACGGAGTCAGATAGAATTAAGTATCTCTCCAAAGAGATCAAAGTTCGAGGATGGATTCCCAAAATGGTATCCAAACCACCAGCCAAGGTATCGCCCAGAGCAACCTCAGCATCACCATCAAAGAATGCTTTAAAAGAGAGATTGAAGAAAGCTCTCGAAGAAATGGATGATGACCAGTCCAGCGAAGAAGACATCAAACTTCTCCTAGAAGAAGTCACTTCCAAAAATGATAATGGAGATACGCTAGACCCCAGGGGGATAGCTACAACTTATCATGACTCCTATTAAGAATAGGAGAATGACCTTTGAGAAAAGTAGAGGTTCAAAGAACCGAAATTACTTTTCCCAAGAGGCAACTCACTATTCCTAAAAGGAATCTTGAAAAGAAGTCTTTTTATCAAAAGAAGACAAAAGACCACTATTTCACCCACTGAGCTACTTTATCAAAAGCAGCCACCCACTAAGCAACTTTAGGAAAAGGAGCTACCCCATTATTTATGTCGGCAATATCTTAGCCTTACACTTGTACGCCAAAAGATAAAGGCATTTTTATCATCTTCTATTTAAGAAGACATTCTTAGAATGATAGAGGCATCAAAAAATTTCCTATATTCTAAAATCCTCTCTTGTAATATTACTCTCCCCCTTTTGAAGTTATGCAATAAAATGGTTTTTGTAAGTATAAACTCTTTTATAATTCCGTATAAACTCTTTTATAATTCCGCATTACTTAAGATCCGTTTTACTTGAGTTCTATTGACCCATCGGGAAATTAAACGACTCTTTCAATCTGAGATCTTTCAGAATGAGACGCAACAGGTTGAGTTATGGCTTCAAAAAACGCCAATCATTGCTAGAAAGAATATCGTTTCATCTAAGAAGACGGGGGATGAATATGGTACTATGTTCATGGTTGGCTTCCATAAGCATAGTCACACCTTTCTGACTTTTAACGCGAGCTTTTGGAGCAAGAGTGCTTTTCATAAGCCTATAATAAACATGATAGATAACAGCTATCTCCCGAGTATTGGCCTTACTGTTAAGATTTTTGGTTTTGACATTAAGAGTCGAAGAATTGATGACATTAGGATCATTAATGTCAACCGAGAAGTTAGGATAACAATTAAAGTAAACTGTCCCATCAACAAGGTTACTCTGCAAAACTCCTAACAATGAATCATCAAAATTCAAAAAATGGTCATCTCTAAGGAGGACACAAACAGGGATATCAAGGCCTTTTCGGAAAAAGAGGCTCAATAGCCACTTGCACCAAACCAATATGCAAATAATTAAAATTATTTTGATAACGATTTAAGTCACTATCTTTGAGCAGATGAATAATTTCTAAAGAATTATTAATAGCTATAGTGGACTCGCAGGTCTTAATATTATGACGAGCAATTAAACTGAAATTACCTAAATAGTAAATCTTTTTGAAAGGTTCTTCTGGTATATTCCAATTTTGTAAATCATTTTCGAGTTTAGCAATCTTAGTTGCTTGAGAAGATAAACTAATATTGTTTAAAATATGTTGATTGTTTTCCATCAATTTAGAAAATACTGTCTTATGGACTTATAGTGCAAAAACTATTCCAATAAGTATGTCAATAATAATCAACAAACATGTAAGCATGTACAGAATATTAAAGCATCTATCAGAGATCCAAATAGAGTTTCTATGTGAGGGTCTATTGGTTTTACAACTGTCCTTTCCTAGAGTTATCTTAGCTACGGGATCACCATTAACAAGTCTAAACTCTCACTTGGCTTCAGCGACCTTACAATCGGGCTAGCCAACGTATGCACTGGGTATTATTCGGTTACCTCACACACTTAGGAAAGGAATGAATACCTCAACACCTAGTATAGAAACACTATATAGGAACATGATAAATTCTATAATAGACATATACATACTAACAATTTAACGAATATTATCAAAATACTACATTAAAATTATTTTTACCATGCCATAGAAAGTATATATACTTAGTTGCTCATACTAAGTACGTATACTGCCAACATGGCTCTGATACAATAAAAAGGATCGTAAGTAATGAACTTGAATTATAAGAACATAAGTATATCAATGGTCCAGAGGTTTAGAATATATCAAACTTTAGGCTCAAGGTGCATGATATGTACCAAACAAATCTAATTCAGCCTGAAGTGGTATATATCCCTACTTAGATTAGGAATATTTTATCAGTTATTTAGGAAATCTATTTATTGTTAGACATAGGTTGATTAGTCTGTCTTGTTCTCAGATGAGGAAAACCATACTTTTCTGCATTTATTATAACTTTCCCTACTCTAGGAACTTCCAGAAATTGATTAAACTTAAATGTACCTGCAAAATGAAAAACTAAGTTAGCAAAAAAATCAGCAAGAGTATTTCCCTCCCTTAAGGAGTGTTGTACTCTTACTGTCATCAAGTCCCTCGGTCTATTAATGGAGTTGACTTCCAAAGTCACACTCCATGGAACATCCCATTCTCCATTAAGCATTTTCACCAGAGCATAAGAATCAGACTCTAATAAAACTTGTACCAAACCATGTTCCCAACAATATTATAGACCTTCCCTCATAACAATGGCTTCAGCACAATGCTAGTAGAATCTTGAATCTTCACCCCTTTAGCATCTACTAAGTCACCTGTTGAGTTTCTTATACAAAATGCAGCTGCACTTGGGCAGGCATTACCTCTAGATGCCCCATCTGGATTGCATTTCCACCACCCCACAAGTGGCAGCAACCAGCTAACCACATGTGTCTGATATACAAGCATATATACTTCCAATAGAGCTACCATTTGGGGCCAAGTATTACGAATGATTATGTACTTGAATTTCATCTCACTGAAATTTTTGATATTATTACTAATATCCCAAATTACCTTGTTGATAGAGTATCCTCCATGTTACAGTGTGTTTCTCCTCCATATAAACCATAAGATCACATTAGGAATTGCTTGATAGACCATCTTTTGTCTAGGATTACCATTTGTGTCCCACCATTTCCTTATCACTTATTTCACTTGAATTCATGGTCCCAATAAACCAGCTGCATTAGAGAAATAAGCCCATACAGTGCTAGCAGTTTCCCTTTTTAAAAATAAGTGTTCTACTGTCTCCCTTATTGGAACCTCGCAACAACCACACATTGGTTGAGGTATTTGAATTCCATTATGCCATTAGAGTGGCAACTCGAATTTTATTTGTCCACACCTTCCAACCCAAGAATGAAATTTTGAAAGGAATACCTTGTACCCATAGCTACTTGGAGAAATCAGTCTCCTCTTTTCTCCTTTTAAGTATCTCTCATGCACTCTTAACTATGAATTTACCTGAACAAGTTTTATTCCACCAGGGCCTATCAGAAACATTATCATGTCTCACATACTCTATATTTTGTTTGACATGTTCCACTACATGAGCAGGTATTTGCATTTGCATCTCATCATAATCCCATCCATTATCATTCAGGAAGATCTCAATATCATTCATGTTATGGAAAGTTTGCGGTTCTGTAGCTTGTGTAAAAAGAGGACCCAATCTTGTCGTTTTATCAAACCAAATAGAAGAAGTACCACCTCTAGGCTCCCACCATATATGTTGTTCAATAATATCCCTATTCATAAACATATTCTTCCATAGTTGTGATCCACCTTTCCATTATACTAAACTTGGTATTTTCTTCTTACAATATTTATTCCACATGAAAATTGACCATAGAGAATTTTGAGTTCTAAATCTCCACCAAAGCTTAGCATATAAAGCTTGAGACATGTCAAACATAGATCTAAAACCTAAACCTCCTTCATGTTTAGGTACACAAAAATTGTTCCAGGCAGCCCAGTATTTTCTCTTACCAGTGACTTTGTTACTCCAAAAAAAATTAGCAAAGATGTTATGGTTTTCTTTTAATACACACACCGGAGGAACAATAGCAGAAAGTACATGGATAGGAACACTTTGCAAACTGCAGTACACTTCCAAGCAAAACTTATTTACCTCCATAAGATAACAAATTTCCTTTCCAAGCCTGTAACTTTGCTCTAACTCTTTTAATAAGATCAAAACTATGCTCCTTTCTTTTCCTATCATGAGTGATAGGAAATCCTAGGTATTTAAAAGGGATCTGACCTCTATAAAAACCTGTATACTCTTCCACCAGAGTTCTATAAACAACAACTACATTTTGGTGAAATATAAAAAGCACTCTTGTCTCTATTAATCTTTTGGCCTGATTGAGTCTCATATTTCTTCAACACTGTCATAATCTTCTTCAAAGAATATTTGTGGACTGATGCAAATGTAATAGTATCATTTGCATAGGCCAGATGATTTATATTAGCACTCCATTTTGGCATTCCATAGCCCTGAAATTGGTTATCCTCAAATAAAGCATTTAGGGTCCTTGATAAAACTTCAGCTGACAGTATAAATAGTGCAGGGGATAGAGGGTCCCCCTGTTTCACCCATCTGGTGAAATGAAAGAAGCCATGTCATATTTATTAAAATAGAATACTCCCTCCATTTAAAAAAGAATGACCTCCTTTCCTTTTTGGTCAGTTTAAAAAAGAATGACCTCTTTCTTTTTTTGGTAACATTTTAATTTCAGCTTTCCACACGACATGTTTAATAGTGAAAAGGATGTAGCATCTCTTTCTTGAAGAAATTGATTTGCATAGAACTTTACTGCCTCTACTGCTTTTTCATTTTCTTCCACCAACCAGACACCCTAACTATCTTGAATTCTATTAAGTTGAGGTCTCTTTCTTCTACCTTTCACAATGCTATGAAAAAATCTTGTATTTATGTCCCCTTTCTCAAACCAGTCTAATCCAGCCTTCTGTTTCCAAGAGGTTTCTTCAAAGTGCAAGTATTTCTTGTGTTCTGCCTGAACCTTCTGGAGTACTTCTCTGTTTTCAACATTAGGAACCTCCTCAAACAATTACTCTTTCAATTTAACAATATCTTCTCTAATCACTAATTGCTTAAAGATATCACCATATGTCTCTTTACTCCACTTACTCAAGGCAGTTTTAATCCTTTTGATATTTTCCTTGAACAATAGAAAAGGATTCATAATTTCATTAGCCACCCAATTTTGTCTCATAACTTCAATAAAAGCAGCATTTTCAGTCCAGAAGTTCAGAAACCTAAAAGATTTCCTATGTCTAATCACCCCCTCTTCTATGTGCAGCAACATAGGAGCATGATCAGATCCTGTTCTAGCAAGATGTTCAACCTCCATATGAGTAAACCGATTATGTATCAGTTGATTAGATAAGATTCTATCTAATCTCTCAAAAATGCAATCATTTTTTATTCTTCTATTCCACCAGGTGAATGGACTTCCTATGAATTGAATTTCTGCTGATTCACAACTATGGATACAAATATCAAAATCTTCATGATCAACATCTTGGACTGGTAATCCACTAATTTTTTCTTCTTCATTCAAGACCACATTGAAATCCCCACCTATTAACCAAGGGTTGTCCATATCTGCTGATAGATGATATATGTGTTCCCAAAGCATTAGTCTATCCTCAGCAAAATATTTAGCAGTGTAACAAGAAATTTCTGACTTTGTTGGTGATGTTTTAAGCATAGTGTCAATTGTTGCTCAATATCCTTGACCACGATAATATGAAACTCTGAATTGACAAAGCACCATATTTTGCCATTACAGTTTACCTTCACCACCTGCATCTTCAGTCTTCTACAATATTTTTTAATGTGTCTGGTATGTTGAAAAGGTTCCAATAAAACAATGAATTTTTTTTATGAAAGTTATGCAACATTTGCACTCTATGGAAAGCTTGTT
The DNA here is from genome assembly GCA_029582725.1 of Solanum chiquidenum. Taxonomy (NCBI): domain Eukaryota; kingdom Viridiplantae; phylum Streptophyta; class Magnoliopsida; order Solanales; family Solanaceae; genus Solanum; species Solanum chiquidenum. Next base: position 38,770 of record JAJOOS010007898.1, read on the forward strand.
GGGATTTCACTGATCTAATGTTCCAAATTAGAGCTTTCATAGCTTAATTTTTTATTTATTTCTCTTTGGTTTCACCCTGACACATTGATTCTCCACTCTACTTTCTTGTTTCTTCCTTTTTCTTAAGCTTTTCAGTAACTTTGGGGACAAGTCTGCTTCCAGTGGTAGCCAATTCATTTCCTCATTGGGATATTCAACTTTTGAGACACCTTTAGCCTGATTTTCCTCCAAGACCATTAACTGCCCCTCCCAGGTTATGAGTGTCACGCCTCAAGCTTACACCCTGGGAGGAACTGGCACTCGAGAACCATTGTTGGCCCCAAGCGAACCATTGACTTGACTTACTTAATGTGCGATTAATACTCAACAAAGATAAATCTATGTAATAAACTAGAAGGTTGTAAAGGAACACTCAACTGGCCAATAAGGCATACTCAAGTCTCAACATAATAGAATGAAAATGAAAAGACTAAAGAACTAACATCTGACTGTCTATGAAGCCTCTAAAATAACTGAGATGGATGTCGGGAAAAGACCCTCGATCATCCTAACAAATGAAATACTAAAAAGAAAATGATAACAAAAGAGCCCTCCGGAAAGCAATGAGGCTCACCAATTGACTCTGAATGCTCAACTGGATCAACGAGCCGATGGATGATGATCCTGGTTACCGATGTCTGCATCATAAAAAGATGCAGGCCAAATGACATCAGTTCATTGAATGTACGAGTATGCGAAGGGAATTCTAAAACAAGACATAAGCTTGAAAGGAACTAAAGAACTTACCTGGCTCAACTAGACTCAACTTAACTGAACTCATTTCAATATAAAGCAGTATAAAACAAGTGCAATATAAAGAAAATATGTTTAAAACATGTATGTCAACTCTGTGTATTTGGAAATACAATAATACTTTGTGAATGCAAAGATACACTATAACTCTGAAATGTGTGTAAAAATATAAATAAATTGTGTATATAAGAATACAATTACTTTTGTGGGAGTTTTTCTAATCGACAACCATCAAGTAAGAGCTATTGTGATGATACAATGTTTTGCCTCACGCTGTCAGGGCTGTCCTATACGTTGTCTAGGGTATAGAACATGAACTACTAAGTGGATCTACTAGACTATGCTAAAAATTACTAAGGAATCATCTAAAAAGTATGACCCTTTTCTACCCATGATGTCTACATGGTTTATGGGGGCTGGGAGTTGTTTGAACTCTCTCTCATATCAGTGCTCAATACTACTCCCAAAATATGATACTAGATCTTATGTTTAAAAACATACTTCTTTCTGTGATTTGAGATAATTGCTCAAAAACTTAGCTCAAAGGCTATCTTGGAAAACAAAGTTTCCTCTCTTGCTTAATTGTGAAAGCACTTACTCTTTTCTGAAAACTAGCTCAAAGGCTCTTTGGAAATCAATGTTTCCTTTTCTCTTTTAAATGTGAAAACATTTTAACTCTTTGGGAATACATAGTCCCTATATACTTTGAAGAAATGAACTTCAACTTTACTCTTTAGTCGACTCAAAATTCAAGTCTTAAAACAAAATTTGTAAAATACTTTTGGAAGACTCTATGAACTTCTCTTGACTTGGCTCTTAACTTCTCTTGACTTGACTCTTAACTGATCCTTGAATTGAATTATGGATTCAACGATTGATATTTGTGATAAGAAAGATCTCATGATGTTTAAGAGTGTTTTTAGATAGTTAAACACGAGAAAAGATCAGGAAATCACTGTTTGGAAGCAAGTCTATTGATGAGTTCACAAATTGGACTCATATAGGGCTATATTTTGATAAGATTAGTGTCCTCAAATGCATATTTTATCTCAATATCTGATGAAAACCCTTAAGTTTCATGTATTTGGAGTTTGAGGGAAAGAGTGGACACTACTTAGCAAGAAGGAATAAAGGCAGCTGAAAAAATGAAGAAATGAAGATATGAGAATCGCGGAACCCATTCGGCGAGTCGCCAAAAGGTCTTATCCTCGCCTTTTGTTCCAGTGTGCTAAACCCTGAAAGAAAGGATCAAATCGGCAATGAAAAGGAGCAGTCGGCATATCGCCGAGAAGTTCTGTGAAGCAGTACTATGTCGCCCAATGATCCAAAATACGACGATGCTGAAGGATAGAGCAAGATGGCAATGAAACCTACCAAAGGGTTGATTGCCGAGTTGATCGGCGATCCCGACTAACGACGCCGAATGATCCGGTGCAGCACAGATTTTTGAAAACTATAAATACTCGTTGAGAGTTGTAGCTTAATATCATATTTTTAATATGGAAATTTTTAACATAGAATTTTGAGTTCTAAGTTTGGAGAGGGTTTTGAAGAACTTGAAGATTCAAAGGGTTTCAACTCCAAGAATTTGGACTTGGGTCTTGTGGATTCTTCAATCTATGCTTGTTTTGAGACTTAAATCTTCATACCCATTTGAATGCAAACTCATATTGGTATAAATTTCTATCTCTTTTACATGTCTAGCTAAAACCTCAATTCTTGGAGTGTGATTTTGTGATTATGGGTTAGGTTATATGTTGGGTAGTGCTTGTTAATGATTTATTTGTTGTTTAAATGTGATTTCATTTAGTAGTTGTGGTAGAACTTAATGAAATTGTAGTTGCAAATACGATTTCACCTTTGTGTTTTCGGCTTGCTCGAGAGAGAGATGTCGTAAAACTAAGACTACTAAATTGATCGCCGGTGGGATTGGGTCGACATGAGGTTCAACTCGAGAGGGTGAACCCTAGTCCTTCTCCCACACACTCAGCTCGAGAGAGTGAGTAGGCTAAGGTGGAGGTTGTTCTTCATGCGGCAACTAGGTGTTCGAGAGAAACCGAGTTGATTCGGGGTATGTTGCTCGAGAGAGAATTTACCCCCACTATAGTCTAGCCTTGTAACACCCCAGATTCGTGAAGGAAATATTTGCAGAATTTTTACATTTGGCAGGTGCCCAATCCGCATCAGGATTTGGACAGCTTTTATACATGCCTCAGTTTATGAATGCATCATTATCAGATTAATTGTTCCATTCTCAATTTTGCATGTCCAGTTTGAGCTATCCAGTATTACAGAAATTCAGTCATAATATGTTAATCACTTAATCTATTAGGAGTAGCATAATACCGAGTTGGAGTAGGGTTCAGCATACCCATATAGTATCAGAACTACGAGCCACGTAGGTGTAAGTCCCCTCCGTGGGCATCATTTAGTGATCACGCCAGCATGCCTCTATACCTTTGGTCGGGTATATTGGGTCCTCTTGATAGTACGCATACATAAGACTCCACATTTAGCTAATGTGGCTTTATTGTCGGTTATTAGTAGCTCCCACAGTTCAGTCAGACTCTATTGCATTGACCACATTTACAGTTCATTCAGTATTCAGTCAGCATGCTTTAAATTGGTCATTGCATTCAGTTAGTTCAGATTCAGTATCTCATCTTATGCATATTATTTCATTGCTTTGTTTCTTTGTTCAGTTATATGTTATTTCAGCTTTACTCTATCCTACATGCTCAGTACCTTTCAAGTACTAACGCATACGTGCGCTACATCTTCTCGTGATGTAGGTTCAGGTTCTCAGCATCCAGATCACGCTTAGATCGACTTCCGATCTTCTGTTCAGCAGATTAGTAGTGGTGAGTCCTCATCCTCCGAGGACCAGAGACATGATATCCTTACTGCTTTCAATTTTTAGTTTTAGTTTTGCTAGATCTAGTTGGGGCATGTCCCTACATTTCTAGTCAATTTAGAGGCTTACTTTCATACATAGTTAATTTTAGCCTAGTATGAGTTAATATCTTTTGTATTAAACTCTCTCAAGTATAGTATATGGGTATTCCCCATCTTTTCTTTATATATAATTTTAGTTTCTGCATCAGTTGTTTTTATTCATGTTAATTATAGTATGCTCATGATCATACCAGCAGGGTTAGATTGGGATCACTCGTGGTCCTAGGTCCCGTGTCCACGTCTCAGGGGTAGTCTCGGGGCGTGACAAACTTAGTTTCAGAGCACTAGGTTTAAGAGTCCTAGGATGTCTGTAAAGCCGCACTATGTAGAGTCATTTTCATGGGTGTGAAGTGCACCACATCTAATGAGAAGGAGGCTACTAAGTGTTTTAGGAAAATCTTCACTTTCTTGTTACTCTTATCGTGCGTAAGGTATGATCTAATTCCATTCTAACTCGATGTTCTACATTTTAGTGATCATGCTTCCTCGTAGAGTTAACGCTAGGAGAGCTAATGCCAGGAATGCGAACGCAACTCCTCCAGTCCTAGATCAGGAAGTTTCAAATGCAGAGTTCAGGAATGTCATTCAGATATTGGCTCGGAGCATGGCCAATCAGAACAACCAGCGGGTTCAAGCTCCTATGAATTCTAATGTTGGGTCAGCCGCAGCTAGGGTGAGAGACTTTGTTAGAATGAACCCTCCAGAATTCTTAGGGTCGCAAGTTGGAGAAGATCCCCAAAACTTCATTGACGAGGTCAAGAAGATCTTTGAAGTGATGCAGGTAATTGGAAATGATCGGGCTAAGCTAGCTTCTTACCAACCTAAGGATGTGTCTTGTATCTGGTATACTCAGTGGAAGGATAGTAGGGGTACGAATGCAACTCCTATTACTTGGGATTGCTTTGGTGAGACTTTTCTGGACAGGTTCTTACCTATTGAGTTGAGAGAGGCAAGGGCCCAAGAGTTTATAAAATTTGAGGCAGGGTAACGTGACTGTTCAGGAGTATGGGCTCAAGTTCAACCAACTCTCCAGGTATGTTCCTCACATGGTTGCTGATTCTAGGGCACAGATGAACAAGTTCTTATATGGAGTGTCAGACTTGGTTAAGACAGAGTGCAGAAATGCTATGTTGTTGGGAAATATGAACATCTCTATGCTCATGACTCATGCTCAGCAGGTTGAGGGTGATAAGCTTAGGGAACAGGTCAAGGAGAACAAGAAGGCTAGAACAAGCAACTATGACTACTCACAACAGAAATCGGGTGGTGGTAATTGCTCGCAGCAGAAATTTTTAGCGCCTTCATCAGCTAGTGTTCCATCTCCCAGGTTCCATAATGATCAGAAGGGTAGGGCGTCAAGCTCTAAGTCTCAGAATGGTGTTTTGGGTAACAAATCATACCCTACTTGCCCAAAGTATGGTAAGAGCCATTAGGGCGAGTGTTTTGCTGGGAAAGAAAGATGTTTTGGGTGTGGTCAGTCGGGTCACAGGTTGAAGGATTGTCCTTCTAGACAGGATCAGAGAGGAAATGGTAGAGCTTAGTCTACCACTACAGCAGCACCAGCAGGTCGCACGACTCAGCAGGGTAACTCTTCTGGTACACGTGGCGGACAGCGCCAAAACAGGCTCTATGCTCTTCAGGCTCGACAACATCAGGAAGGTTCTCCTGATATGGTCATTGGTACGTTACAAGTCTTTGATTCTGATGCTTATGCATTGTTAGATCCAGGGGCTACTTTATCTTTTGTAACTCTTTTTATAGCAGTCCAGTTCAGTGTTAGTCCAGAAACTCTCTCAGAACCTTTCTCAATCTCTACTCCAGTTAATGAACCAGTTATAGCTAGACGGGTATACAGAAATTGCCCTGTCACAGTCTCTCAGAAAATCACCTCAGAAGATCTTGTAGAGTTATAAATGGTAGACTTCGATGTCATTCTAGGCATGGATTGGTTACATTCATGTTATGCCTCAGTCAACTGTAGAACTAGGATTGTTCGCTTTCAGTTTCCAAACGAACCAATCCTAGAATGGAAGGGTAGTAGCTTAGCGCCTAGGGGTCGATTCATTTCTTACCTTAAGGCCACAACGATAATCTCTAATGGTTATCTTTATCATCTAGTTCGGGTGAAGGACTCTAATTCTAAAACCCCAGCTCTTGAGTCAGTTCCAGTGGTGAATGAGTTTCTAGAAGTGTTTCCAGAAGATCTTCCTAGAGTTTCTCCTGATAAGGAAATCAACTTTGGAATTGATCTACTTCCAGATACCCAACCCATTTATATCCCTCCTTACAGAATGGCTCCAGTTGAGCTTAAGGAATTGAAAGAGCAGTTGAAAGACCTTCTAGATAAGGGCTTCATCAGACCTAATATTTCGCCATGGGGTGACCTAATGTTGTTCGTAAAGAAGAAAGATGGTTCTCTCAGAATGTGCATTGACTATAGACAGTTGGACAAGGTCACAATCAAGAATAAGTATCCCATTCCCAGGATTGATGACTTGTTTGACCAACTTCAGGGTGCTAGTCATTTCTCAAAGATAGACCTCAGATCGGGTTATCATCAACTTAAATTCAGAAACAGTGACATTCTGAAGACAGCCTTCAGAACTCGTTATGGTCATTATGAATTTGTAGTCATGTCATTTGTACTAACCAATGCTTCTGCAGCTTTCATGGATTTGATGAACAGAGTGTTCAAGCAGTATTTGGACTTGTTCGTCATCGTCTTTATTGATGATGTCCTCATTTACTCTAGGAGTGAGGAAGAACATGCAAGTCACTTGAGAGTGGTTCTACAAACTCTCAAGGATCACCAGTTATTTGCAAAATTTAGCAAGTGTGAGTTTTGGTTACAAACAGTTGCTTTCCTTGGGCATATTGTGTCTAGTGAAGGGATTCGAGTAGATTCCCAGAAGATAGAAGCGGTGAAACAATGGCCCAGACCTACCTCAACTACAGATATCAGGAGTTTCTTGGGTTTAGCAGGTTAGTACATAAGGTTTGTGGAAGGATTCACATCCATAGCCTCACCATTGACTAAGTTGACTCAGAAGATGGTCAAGTTTCAGTGGTCAGATGATTGCGAGAAAAGCTTTGCAGAATTAAAAACTAGGTAGACTACAGCTCCTGTCTTGACTCTACTAGAGGGTTCAGATGGTTATGTGATTTATTGTGATGCGTCCAGAGTCGGCCTAGGTTATGTGTTGATGCAATGAGATAAGGTTATAGATTATGCTTCCAGGCAGCTTAAGGTGCATGAGAAGAATTACCCAACTCATGACCTTGAGCTAGCAGCAGTGGTGTTTGCACTTAAAATTTGGAGACATTATTTATATGGTGTTCATGTAGATGTATTCACAGACCATAAGAGCCTTCAGTATGTGTTCACCCAGAAAGAGTTGAATCTTCGCCAGAGAAGATGGCCAGAGTTCCTCAAGGATTATGATATGGGTGTGCATTACCATCCTGGTATGGAAAATATAGTAGCAGATGCTCTTAGCAAACTATCTATGGGTAGTGTAGCACATGTTGAAGAAGAGAAGAAATAATTAGCAAAGGTTGTTCATAGACTTGCTCGCTTAGGAGTTCGTCTTATGAGCATATCATATGGTGGTGTAATAGTTCAGAATGGGGCAGAATCTTCTTTGGTAGTAGAAGTTAAGGAAAACCAAGACAATGATCCAATATTGCTATAGCTAAAGGGTGCGGTCCAGAAGCAGACAATGGAGATATTCTCCCAAGGGGGAGATGGTGTACTTCGCTATCAGGGTCGATTATGTATTCCTGATGTGGGTGAGTTGAGACAGAATATCCTTGCAGAATCCCATAATTCCAGATATTCTATTCATCCAGGTGCCACTAAGATGTACCGCGATCTGTGGGAAGTCTACTGATGGAATGTATGAAAAGAGATATAGCAGATTTTTTGGCTAAGTGCCCCAATTGTCAGCAAGTCAAGGTAGAACATCAGAGACCGGGAGGTATGACTGAAGAGATTTATATTCCTACTTGGAAGTGGGAAGTGATCAACATGGATTTCAGCACAGGGTTACCTCGTACTCGCAGACAACATTACTCCATTTGGGTGATTGTTGATAGAGTTACTAAGTCTTCTCGCTTTTTGGCGATTAAGACTACATTTTCAGTAGAGGATTATGCCAAGCTTTACATTAATGAGATTGTGAGGTTGCATGGAGTTCCTTTGTCTATTATCTCAGATAGTGGTCCTCAGTTTACCTCTCATTTCTGGAAGTCATTTCAGAAAGGTCTTGGTACTCAGGTTAACCTTAGCACATCATTTCATCCGCAGACAAATGGGCAGGCATAGCGTACCATTTAGACCTTAGAGGACATGTTGAGAGCTTGTGTGATCGACTTCAAAGGTAGTTGGGATGACCACCTTCCTCTTATAGAGTTTGCCTACAACAATAGCTACCATTCCAGCATTCAGATGGCCTCTTATGAGGCATTGTATGGGCGTAGATGTAGATCTCATGTTGGCTGGTTTGAAGTAGGTGAAGCAGCATTGATAAGGCCAGATTCAGTCCTCTATGCTATGGAGAAAGTGCAACTCATCAGAGATAGACTTAAGACAGCCCAGAGTCACCAGAAGTCTTATGTAGATGTGAGAAGAAGGGAATTAGAGTTCCAAGTTGATGATTGGGTTTTTCTGAAAGTGTCACCTATGAAAGGGGTAATGGAATTTGGCAAGAAAGGAAAGCTCAGTCCCAGATATGTAGGCCCTTACAAGATATTGAAAAGGATTGGGAAAGTGGCTTACGAGTTAGAGTTGCCAGCAGATTTAGCAGCAGTGCATCCAGTCTTTCACATCTCACTTTTGAAGAAGTGTGTGGGGGATCCAGCATCCGTGGTTCCATTAGAGAGCGTGGCAGTGAAAGATAGCCTTTCTTATGAGGATGTACCAGTAGAGATTCTTGATCGTCAGGTTACAAGATTGAGAAACAAAGACGTCGTTTCAGTCAAGGTTTTGTGGAGGAGTCAGTCCGTAGAAGGAGCTACTTGGGAAGCAGAAGCAGCCATGAAATCCAAGTATCCTCACCTCTTTCTTTCCGATCCTACTCCAGCTTGAGGTAATAGTTCCTCTTCAGTTTTTCAGTCGTTCAGGCATCAGCTCAGTCTTAGAATCATGTTCCTTCAGTTGTACTTGCATTTTCAGCATGTTTTCATGTGCTTGGAACTCAGTTCAATTAGAAATTCAGTCACAGTGTTTAGTGGTAGGGATTGTAGCCCTCTCCCTCCATATTCAGTTAGTTTAGTCTTCATTCGAGGACGAATGTTTCCAAGGGGGAGATAATGTAACACCCTAGATTCGTAAAGGAAATATTTGTAGAATTTTCAGATTTGGCAGGTGCCCAATCCGCATCAGGATTTGGACAGCTTTTACGTCAAGGGTGTTTTTATCTTTTCCCACTCTTCTTTTAATTCCTAAATTAAAAGGGTTTTAGTTAGTTATTTAAGATCATAGAAACCTAACTAGAACTTACCTAAGTCATTTAATTAACTAAATCAAAAAAAATAAATAGAGAGAGGGGCGGCCGAAACCCTAACCGCCGCCGGAAAATGCTAGAAAGTCACCGGAAAAGTCAAGTTCAGCCCTAATTGATAGTTTTTCGTGGAGATTTTATCACTAGGTATGTGAGATTTCACTAGTGGGTTCCTTTCGCCCATTAGGTCCCTAGTTTTCAGTCAGTTTCTTGATTCCCTTATTATGACTAGACCTAGGGTTTTTTTAATGTTAGAATTATTGGGTTCATAGCCGTTAGAATGATCCAAATCAGATTAGTATGTTAATATTTAGTTTATTGCATGAATTCCAGAACCCTAGCTATGTATTTCTTTAGTTCTTGAATTACACATGCTAGGTCAGATATTTCAGTATTCAGTTATACATGCCTCAGTTTACGAATGCATCATTATCAGATTAATTGTTTCATTCTCAGTTTTGCATGTCCAGTTTGAGTTATCCAGTATTACAGAAATTCAGTCATAATATGTTAATCACTTAATCTATTGGGAGTAGCATAATACCGAGTTGGACTAGGGTTCAGCGTACCCATATAGTCCCAAAACTACGAGCCACGTAGGTGTAA
>JAJOOS010007899.1:0-88325 GCA_029582725.1 Solanum chiquidenum
ATATGTGTAGAAAAAGTAGAAGTAGATGAAGTTACTTTAGTTCATCTTTTTGGTGGGCCTCAATGTACAATTTCTATAGCTTTTAGTCCAACTCTTTAGTGCAATGTTGGTCCTCCAAACTCCCATTTCTAAATAAGAGTAATATATATATATATATATTTCGGTTTTCTTGGTTTTTCGACTTTTTTTAATTTTTAAATTCGAAATCAAACCAAAAAATCAAACAAAGTAAACTATTAATTCAAAACCAAATAAAAAACCCAATAAAAATTAAAATTTGATTTAATTTTTTGGTTTAATCCAAATAGTACACAGCCCTAAAAATAAACGTATTGATGAACCTATTTTCAGTCTGCCAAAAGTTGAACAATACCCAAGAAAAATAAGACAATATAAACGGTTTATATCTCTACCAGAGCATTGGCTATGTGAAATTGGAAAGGAATTTGTGAGAAGGCATTGATTGGTATCACAGTTGGGGTGGGTTTCTCCAAAACGTTTAAAATGAGGTCTTCAATTCCAGATTATATTACAAGTTTGGAATTTGTTGTATGGCTGGTTGGTCCAGAAATCATTCGAAGTAGGTGTTTTGTCCATGTGTTTGCTGACTTTCTTGACAAAATTGAAATGCTTGTTGAATTGCTTTCCCTCGTCTCAATTGAAAACCGGACGACAGATATTCCTAGCTAACAGGCTGTGCCAATCCTTGGGACTTGTGCAGCCAGGGGTGAAGTTCCTACCTTCCTCGGTTTGGATTGATTTATTTTAATTTTTAAGCTTTTTTTTATTACTAATTTCTTAAAGAATTTGGAAAAGACAAAAATACCGTAATATGGATGTTCATATTAATATATTTTGTGTTATAAGATAATTATATACACAATATGTAAAGTGGTATATACTAGTTAATCATATGATATACTTGGTGCCCAAAGTATATACGTGACAAGAAAATATCCATATATCACACTTGGTGTCAAAGTATATACAACTATATATACCCGTCTTTTGGTAACAAAAAGAAAAACAAGAGCAAGTGAATTTTTTTTTACTATATATACTATTTCTCATTCATCTTTTTTATTAGGCGAAATGGTCTGATAGACCCTTGTACTTGTATCAGTTTGTATTCTGAATTCTTTTACTTACCCATTTGTCATCTGGACCCTTAAACTCAATAAAACACAGTTTATCGAACCCCTCTGACCATTGGCCATGCTTACGTGTCTTTAAGATGGCTGAGTTGGCGAAAGTGTGTGACTTCACGCTCCTTAACGCGAGTGAGTACTATATTTCAGTTTTAAAAATATTAATAAAAGAATAAAATAATACAAAAATTAAAAAAACTAATTAAAAATTCTCCATCTTCTTCACCCACTCCACCTTCATTTGCAGCCATCTACATGCCTCGACTCTTTTTTTTTTCTTTTCATATTATTGTCATCATCTTTAAAAGATCTTGGCATTGAAACCTCCTTGAGTCCATTGAATCACCGCTAGTGGGAGAGGTCAATGGTGGTGGTGCTCGTCGGAGAAAGCTAGTTCGCAGTAAAGTGAGAGAGACGGTGCTAGTCAGTGGAGAATGAGGCGGGTGAGGGTTGGAGGATTTAGTTACGACAACAAAGAGATTTTTTACTAGATTTGCGGCGGCGATGGCGATTTAGGTTAGTAGTTATGTGATGGTTGAAGGAGGAGTAAAGGAAAATAGTAGATTTTGTATGTTTTAAGATGGGAATGGGGACTCACCCTCCGAGGAAGAAATGCACCAGCAGCTTGATCTCCTCCATAGAAGCGCCACCATTGTCAAAGTTCAGAAGAAATTGAAGAGCTTATTGCCTAATCTATTTTGGAAATATGTTGGGTTTCTTTTTTAGCTTAAGGAATAAATTTAAATTTTATTGTTTTACTTTTTATTAAATAAAACACAATTGATTTTTTTTAAAAAATAAAATAATAAATGATGTGTAATTTTAAATCTGACGTGGATGATGATGTGTAATTTTTATTGAGAGTTTGAAGTACACGAGAGCCAAGGGGGTTTAAAATGCTAAGTTACATTGAATTTAAGGGTTCAATTGACAAATAGTTAAGTAGAAGGGTCCAGAATACAAATGCATACAAGTAAAAGGGTCCATCAGACCATTTCGCCTTTTTATTATTTCAACATTGATATTGTTAAAAGTATTAACCCAACTATAATGGCTACTGTTACATTGATATCAAGGAAGAAGGAAGAAGAAAGTAAAATGGAGAATTTGTGAAACTGTATTATCCTTCATACAATCCAACTATCGCTATTTATACATGCCATCCACTAACTATACACGTGACTAACTAATTATACTGCCAGCTAATCTAATCTAACAGATTCTGTTATTAATCTGTGTATACATACTAAGCTAGCTAACAACTTAATACAATTGTCACTAATTTCTACACTCCCCTCAAGTTGGATGGTGAAAAATGTCCAGCAACCCCAACTTGAACAACATCTCAGTGTGCAATTGTTTCCCCAATGTTTTTGTGAATATATCTGCCTACTGTTCTTTGCTAGCAATATAGGAAGTTGTGATCATTCCTTCTTGTAATCTTTCCCTAATGAAGTGACAATCAATCTCTATGTGTTTAGTCCTCTCATGAAACATAGGATTTGAAGCTATCTGCAATGCTGCTTTATTATCACAATATAACTCCATTGGCAACTCCACATGAGCACATAGTTCCTTGAACAAACTCTGTAACCAAACTAACTTTGCCACTGTGGTTGCCATACTTCTATACTCAGCTTCTGCTGAGCTTCTTGACACTGTACTTTACTTCTTTGACTTCCATGAAATTAGTGAATCTCCATATTTTATTCTGAAATATGTCACTGACTTTCTTGATATCAAACATGATACCCAGTCTGCATCACAGTATGCAGTCACCTTACTTGACTTTCTGTTGCTCATTAGGAGTCCTAGTGCAGGTTGCTTTTTTATATACCTGACCACATGTAGGGCTGCCTCATAGTGTGATTTTTTAGGTGCATGCATAAATTGACTCAAGTGTTGCACTGCGTAGGAGATATATGGTCTTGTCATTGCCAAGTATAATAATCTGCCTATGAGTCTTTGATACACTTTCCTGTCTTCTAATTCTGCATCATCACCAGTAGGCTCAAAAACTTCATCATACTCCAAACTTGTCATCTTCTGATTCTGTTCTAGTGGTGTAGTATTAAACTTTCCTCCCCCTAAACCACATTCTGATATTAGCTCTAGTGCATACCTTCTCTGATTCATCATAATCCCTTTGATGGATCTGGCATCTATTCCAAGGAAGTATCTCAACTCTCCAAGGTCCTTCATCTTGAAATTGTAATTCAGGATTTCCTTAGCTTTTTGAATGAGTATTATGTCACTCTCAGTAATTAATAAGTCATCAACATAAACAAGTATAATGACAATCCCTCTTTTATTCCTTTTTGTAAACAAAGAATAATCCAACTTGCTTTGTGTGAACCCTGATTTAACAAGGGTTGTGGTAAGTTTCAGGTTCCATTATTTACTGGCTTGTTTTAAACCATACATGGATTTGAGTAGCCTACAGACCTTATGCTCCCCCTGGCAATTAAAACCTAGTGGCAAAGTCATAAAGACCTCATCCAGGAGATCACCTTGGAGGAAGGCATTATACACATCCATCTTAAACAAAGGCCAATTAAACTGAGCAACTATGGAAACAACAGTCCTTACAGTGACCATTTTGACAACTGGAGAAAAAGTATCATGATAGTCAAGCCTTTCCTATTGAGTGAACCCCTTAGCAACCAACCTAGCCTTATACCTTTCAACAGACCCATCAACTTTATATTTCACCTTATACACCCACTTGCAACCAATAAGAGTTTTACCTACATGCAGATCCACAATCTCCCAAGTGGGATTATCAGTTAGAGCAGCAATCTCTTGGTCCATAGCAGAAATTCATTGCTTATCCTGAGCAGCTTGGGTGTAAGAAGAAGGCTCAGGAATGGAGGAAGAAAAAGCAATGAGTATGCTCTATAAGATGGTGAGATGATAAAATAGAAAAGACAATTAGAAATAGGATGGGTGGCATCAGAAAGTTTGGATTGTGTAATGTAATCAATGTGCCAAAGAAGAGGCTTTGTGACTCTAGAGGATTTCCTGACAAGAAGAGGTGAGGGAACAAAAACACAGGAGTGGTAGGAATAATGGGAGTGGGAACAGATGAAGATGTAGATGCAAATGAATTGGATAAGGAATGATCATGAGACTATAAAGGTACATTCAGAGGATGAGGAAAGGCTGATGTAGAAGGAAATGTATGTGAAGAGGACATAGAATCAGGAGTTCAGAATGTGGACTTGGGATGCTGGAAAGGGAATATATGCTCCCTGAAAGTGACATCCCTGCTTATGAAAAAAGTGTCTGAGGAAATATTGTATAGCATGTACCCCTTTTAAGTGGTTGTATATCCCATGAAAATAGATGGTATAGCCTTAGAAGAGAATTTGTCAGTGTAGAGTGGCTTGGTTGCATAGCATAGACAGCCAAATACTTTAATGTAATCAAACTTAGGTGGATGACCATGAAACACCTCATAGGGTGATTTGTTGAATAAGAGTGTGGATGGTAATCTATGAATGAAAAAGGCTGCAGTAGAGACACACTCACCCCAAAATTTGAAGGGTATATCAACCTGAAATCTAAGGGCTCTAGCCATTTCATGAAGGTGTCTGTGCTTTCTTTCAGCAATGTCATTTTGCTGAGGTGTATGTACACAAGTACTTTGATGAATAATACCAAGGGAATTGAATAGAGAATTGCATTGAGAATTGAAAAACTCTAAACCATTATTAGTTCTTACAATCTTAACAGAAGCTGAAAACTGATTTTTAACAATAGTAAGAAAGGAAGTAATGTGCATTATTACATCACTTTTCAATCTTAACAAGTAAATCCAAGTCATTCTAGAATGATCATCTACAATAGTGAGGAAATATCTATAACCATTGTAAGTACATTATTTATAGGGCCCCCAAACATCCATGTGAATGAGATAAAAAAGATTTACAGACTTCTTAGTACTATTAGGGAATGGTAATCTAGTTTGTCTAGCAAGGGGACAAATGGAACATAATGTAGAATCTTTATTCAAAAAATTGAAGGTGAGTAGAAGAATCTTTTAAAGAACAGCAATTGGTGCATGTCCAAGTCTGAGATGCCAGATAGAGGGGTCAGCTTGAATAGATGATGCACATGAATGTGGTTTAACAGGAGCACTGACAGATGAATGTTGTTGAGTAGATGGAAGTAAGTATAATCCTTCATTTTCTCTACCAACCCCCTTCACCTTGCCAGATGATAGGTCCTGAAAGATACAAAATGAAGGATAGAAAGAGACACAACAATGAAGTTCTTTAGTGAGCTTGAAAATGGACAGGAGGTTATACTCAAACTTAGGAACATGCAACACATTGTTCAACACACAATTATCAAATAGTGTTATTGTGCCAATGTGTTTGACATTTGTTGTTTGACCATTTGAAAGATGTACTTGGTTGTTAGAAGGTGGTGCAGGTGATGAGTTTAGCAAGGATTTCATTTTACAGATCATGTGATTGGTAGCACCAGTGTCAACTACCCAAGGAACTATGTTTAAACCTGCAGAAAAACACCTTGAAGTAAAGCATAAAGTAGTGTTTTGAGGTATACCTGACATATTAGCCATGGCTCCTTGTGATGCAGAATCAGTGCCCAACATCCTCATAATATGATTGTATTGCTCATGAGTGAATGATGGCACCAACATAAATGCTGAAAAACTATTGCCAGACTCTATATTATCCAGATGATCTGTAATGTGATTTTGCTGATGTTTGTTCCCATAGAAGAATCACCACACTGTGCATTGTGTGCCTGTTGTCTCCTATTACCACCAACCCTTTCATGTCTATCACCTTGAAACCTTTATCTTTCATCGCCAAACTGTGGCTTCCTCTCATTTATATCTATGGGGTTCTTCTTGCCATATTTATGATCAGATGGATATCCTATCAACTTGTAGCAGTACTTGGTATTATGATTCCTCATATGGCAATGTTCATAGTATAGGTCATTATGTTTCTTGGACTTGTTATGCTGCATAGACGCTAATGCAGTGGGTTCATTAACATTCAATTGTTGTAATGGCAAAACTGAAGCAAATATTATGTTGGATTGTACTCTTTGACTTTCATCCTGCATTATCATATTGTAGGCTTGATTCAAGTTAGGACTAGGAACAATCATCAAAATATGACTACGAGATTGAGCAAATGTCTCGTTCAATCCCATCAAAAACTGTATAAGCTTCTGCTTCTCCATATGATATGCATACTCGCTATACTTGTCACACTCACAAGCTGGTAGTTGTACTAAAGAAATGTGTTCATCCCATAGATTTCTAAGCTTAGAGTAGTAGTCTGAAACAGTAAGAGTGCCCTGACTCATAGTACATATTTTTCTATGTAATTGATAGATCCTAGTAAGGTTTCTTTTATCAAAACGCTCCTTTAGATCCTTGCATATAGTATGAGCATTAGATGAGAACATGAGGCCATTTGCTAGTTCATTCAAAACAGAATTAGTGATCCATGACAAGACGAATGCATTACACCTCTCCCACTCATGTTCTAAATCTCCTAAATATTGTTCTTTTCTACATGATCCATCAACAAAAGCAATTTTGTTTTTAGCTAGCAATGCCACTCTCATGGAATTACTCCAACCTGTATAATTCTCTATGCAAGTTAATTTCTGTGAAATTAGAATGCTACATGGCGTATCTGATGGATGAAGATACAAAGGACTCCTCGGATGAATGTCAATGAACTTCTGAATCTGTGTGGAACTCGATGGTGATGGCAACTGTGTTGACAAATCTGTTGTATCTACCATTTTAAGCTACCTTTCACACAAGTTAAACTCGACTATACAAAAGAGAGAGAAAATCGTCAATCGCGATTCTGATTCTTTAATTGGTGATGAACATGAAATGGATTGCGAAATCGATCGCAATTCTTCAACTGGTGATTGTATACAGTTGATTCTCCAGATCTCTTCTTAAGTGAATATCTCTGTAACAGGATGTGCTAGGCTTCAGTGGAACCGAGCTTTGATACCATGTTAGAAGTATTAACCCAGCTATAATGGCTACTGTTACATTGATATCAAGGAACAAGGAACAAGGAAGAAGAAAGTAAAATGGAGAATTTGTGAAATTGTATTACCCTTCATACAATCCAACTATCGCTATTTATACATGTCATCCACTAACTAGATATACACATGACTAAATACTGCCAGCTAATCTAATCTAACAAATTCTGTTATTAATCTGTGTATACATACTAAGCTAGCTAACAACTTAATACAATTGTCACTAATTTCTACAGATATTTATTTTATAACAAAAAAAATACTATTAAGCAGCTATTTTTAGACAAGACAAGTACAAATACTTTTAAAAAAGTTAATCCAACCCCCTCCCTTGGATCATGCTCCTATTAGGTTCAGAGGCGAATCATTAGATCAATATTAGGATTTGTTGCCTTCGATCAAGCTGTTACAAGAAAAATATCTGTGGAGGCCAAAGTCACATGCGGATCCAAAAAAAATATTTTATGAATTTCTGATTCTAAAAAAGGCAGCTTACTAGATTGTGGGTAAAATATTATTACATATGCAATATATTTAAATATAATTACAAAATTTTAACATAAACTATTAGAGTACTTTGTTCAATTCATAACTAGAACTCGAACTCTATCAAAATTACATGAAGACCTTTTGAGACGTTGAGATGAAAATATATTTTCATTCCCATATTATTATCTCTGCATGAACTTAATTATCTGCAAACAAGAATAATATTATATTAATTTTTAAAAAAAAGGCATTCCTACTTAAATCACACATACAAATTACAATGTCGGACTATGCACATACATAGTCAAATAGTTGTATGAAAAAATAAATGAAATAATAGTCAAAATATTTTTGTGTGATTCCAACGGATAGCTAATTGTCTAAGGTGTAGGGCTGCTAATATATATATATATATATATATATAAATATATATATATATAAGGCACGAGTTTCTCCCTAGTAGTGATCAGAATAACCTAAAAATGTTGAAAATGTTGAAAACTGCCAACATCGATGTGGTTGTGGCGTGGATTTGAATGTTACACATGGAACGAAGTTGACTAAAACCTGAAATTTTCCAAACTAAAATGTTCATCACGTTACCCCAGTCCCAAAATATCCATGGATTTAAATTATAGTACCGACAGTTTAATGATTTTTTTTATATCCTAGGGATAAAGTATAGGACAATTTTATCATGCGTTTATTGGAGGTATTAGGTTATCTTGTTATTATTTATTCCACCATTTATATCTTGGTGATGGGACAAACTATTTCATATACATGATGGAATAACTTATTCCAAAATAATTAATCACAAGATAACTTGTTCCCAACACAACTACTCACTAAAAAATTATTATGTATATCACGTTAATGAGAATGTTATTAAATAAAATTATGTACAATTATTTCTTAAAGTGATTTAATTTTGTAAATATTTTTTATACAATCGATCCATAGAATTTACATGTGTGCGATATCCCTTGGAAGTCAAACATTTATTTGGTCTTAGTCGCAATAAAGGAAACAGTGAGATTTTATCATAATTTATGGCAGGCTGCTTTGACCATTAAAATTAAAAGAAAAAAACAACAACTAAATTTAGACCCTGCTCTACTTGGAGGACAAAATTCCGCTAAATTCAATCTTTCTCAACAAGTTAGAAATTATAGCGTCTTTTATTTTTCAAAATCATGAAACTGCGTGACAAGTTCCTACTTTTGATAATTCAAATCCATCTAACGTCATATTCCTCACGTTCATTTGAATAATGCTACCATTAGCTTCCTTTAGTCTATTGTCTGGTCAAAAGCTAGCCTCCCTCAACTAGTATAAAATGGCAATGGATCACCAAATAATATACCTACCTACTAAACAATACTCAAACCAAAAGTTCTAAAAGTTTGCCATTTCCTCTCTTTTTTCTCTTCTTGACCAAATATGGCTATTATTACAACTAAATGCAAGAACTTCATGTTGCTGCTTCTTTTGTGCATTTCAATTAACTTTTTGGCCTCCGAAGCAAGGCCTCTTGATAACTTGAAGGTTCAAGGTTCTGACAGGGCATTTGATTGGTTAAATATGGCTGCTATCAAGAATGGCCTTAATCTTGGAAGCAGCCATAAGTTTAACAGTCAAATATATCTCGGAATTAAGAATTCAGGTCCAAGCCCCGGAGAGGGACACAAGGTGACCACGGGCAATCATCAATAGTTGTCATAACTATAACCAAGCGTGCAACTCCACTTTTTATTCGTAACGAGGGAGAGATACATATCTGATCACTCTTCGCATTCTTTTATCGAAGGGAATTTCACATTCTTAGCATATACACATTATTTCATTTTTTTTTGTTAGTAAACATATTAATTAGCACTACAATTGAATTAGCACTACAATAGATGCATGTATAACGTGGTATATTTATATAGTGATAAATGGTAATCCATTAATGTGTATCTAATTCCTTGATGTGTATTTTCATGTTCCTCTTTTCAAGTTCAAAGCCCAATACAAGTGAACATTAATTACCGTTTCTCTTGCGTCTTTATTTTAATTTATTAGATGAGCCTTCTTTATATAGAAAGAAGTTTCAGTAGAGTCCTCGCTTTTGTAAATATATCAACTTTGATTATGAATAATGGAATATTTAAATTAAATTTGTATGGCTAAATAGATGAAAATAATCAAATTGGAGAATATTAGTTAGGGTTTTTTTTTTTTTAGTTAGATATTAGCCTTTCAACTTTGTCTGGTCAAACATCACATGCATCAACTGAGAAGTGAGAAACAAAGTCATAATTCCATATTAAATTCGAGAATATAATACTCACAAAAGTGAGCACACATATATACACTACTGTGCAAAGTGACGAATGGTGATATTTTCACATTTAAATTAAATACAAATTCTCCAAAGTTGAAAAAAGTAGAGATCTTTTGAAAAATATCTTACACCAGTATTTCATCAAAACAAATTAAATTTTTAACTTTTATGTATTTATTGAGGTTATAAAACTTGTAATTACTCTTTTCCCCTCCAAAAATACCTAGTAATAAAAAGTTGAGTATTTGCTTGCATGGAGAAAACAATGAACAATATCTTTTACTTTTCAGTTTTCATATGTAGTAAAGAAAACATAAATACATAAATACATAATACATATATAATATATTATCAATCATGATCCTCCTTCTTCAAAGTTCACTAAAATAGTCAATTTCATTGTGTAAATAATCTATTACACAATCGTAGTGTATATAAATGTAGTTGCAAACAAGAAGTTGAAATAGTTTGTTTGGCTAATTAAGTTATTATAGGAAACTAAAAACACTTTTCTGTTTATTTAAGATCTGAGATACTTTTAAATCATGTAATAAATAAGTAATTATACCATATATCCAATACTATTGCATTGGTTTAAAATTTATATTGGTTTAACTTAATCAAAGCTTTTTTATGATAAATATTTATAATTGTTTCTTTGTTTTTATGTGCTAATTGTAAAATGAGCTTTGATGACTGTCGTTTCTCATATCTAAATTTATGTTTTTCTCCGAAAAGATTGAACAGGCACAGTCAATTTTTCTAAATACCAAAATGAATTAAGATTTATTGATTAGAAAATAAAATGGCTAATATCTAAATATACTTCAATATAAAATTATTTTGATAAAAATGATTCTCAACTACATTTTAAAAAAAAATCGATCGACCAAATTCATGACACCATAGTAGAAATTAACAAAAAAAAAAAAGGTAGATAAATCAAATAACGAATGAAAAAAAAACTATTTAAATTTTGCGATATCGTCATATTATTTTTCCTAGTATAAAAGATATATGAATTAAAACATATTAAAGAAGCGAATTGAGCGACGACACGCAATAATCAATATCTATCCAACTCAATAACAACTCTAGGCATATCATTATTAAGGCATTTCAAGAGATAATGTTCTAATCCACTGAAAATTCAGAATAAGTGATGCAAACTCATTTAGTTTCAGAATGACGAGACCAATAACGTGTCAACAATCAATCTAGATAAGCTTGATCTACAACAGTACCCAAAGAGTATTCCACAATTTGCTCCTCTAGTTTTGTAACCACATATATAACACTCTGCCTTGCAAATAATATATAGTACTCCATAGTTTATTATAGGGGGCATACGACACAAAACACGTTACTTAAGATTACACTGTATTGAAAACACCATTAATAGAGGTTGAAAGTATACAGAATCGCAGAGAGAAGAACAGAGTAGAAGAGAAGAGAAGAGAAGAGAGCATCTTATTGAGTTCAATGAATTTACTGTTACATTGAAAAGTTAGCCTTTACATTGTAGCTCAATATCTATTTATAGACTATTGTATTGTAACTACTTTCTTAACTAACTATAGAAGCTTCTAGAACTTTCCTAACAACTTTAACTGACTCACACCATATAACTTGTTCAATCACCTAAGCTGATCAACACTCCCCCTCAAGCTTTATGGTTGAAACACATTCTTCATTCCAAATTTGCTCAACAAGTTGGTGTGTTGTATCTTGCCCAGACTTTTAGTTAGTAGATCAGTCAGTTGATCCTTAGTGTTTATGTGTTGAGTTTTCAGCATGCCTTGGCAGATTCTTTCTCTAACAAAATGACAATCAATGTCAAAGTGTTTTGTTCTCTCATGAAAGATTGGGTTAGCTGCAATCTAAATGGCTGCCTTGCTATCACAAATCATATTTACTGGTGTGGTTATCTCGATCCCCAACTCTTTATATAATCCTATCAACCAAGTTATTTCAGCTGTACATGCTGCCATGCTGCTGAACTCAGCTTCAGCTGAGCTCCTTGAAACTGTCTCCTATTTCTTTGATTTCCAAGAAATAAGTCCTTCTCCAAATTTAACCAAGTATCCTGTAATTGATCTCCTAGTTTCCATACATGCTCCCCAGTCAGAGTCACAGTAAGCTGAAAGTTTAGAAGTATCTCATGCAGGCATTAACAAACCTAATCCAGGTGCTTCTTTGATGTATCTAACTATTCTAAGAGTTGTATTCAGGTGTGACTGTTTAGGACAATGCATGAATTGACTCAAGACTTGTACTGAGAATGAAATATATGGTCTTGTCATAGTGAGATATAAGAGCCTTCTTACCAGTCTTTGATATTTTGTAGTGTCTGTTAGTATGTTGTCTCATTCAACAATCTCTTCATTGATATGCTCATCATATTGAACTGATGTGAGGTTTTGATTCATCTCTAAATGTGTACAGGCTGGTTTTGTTCCTCCTAGGCCAGACTCAGATATAAATTCTAATGCATACTTTCTTTGTGACATGAGTATGCCTTTTTTGGACCTGGAGAGCTCAATTCCCAAAAAGAACTTCAACTCTCCCAAATCTTTCATTTTGAACTTTTTCTGAATATCCAGTCTAGTGTTACATAAGAGTTGTTGATTGTTTCCAGTTATAAACAGATCATCTACATAGACCAATACCACAACAATGCCATTTTCAGTATGCTTAGTATATAATGAATAGTCATAATGACTTTGCTTGAACCCCATATCTACCAAGGCTTCTGTCAGCTTCATATTCCATTGCATTGGTGCCTGCTTAAGTCCATATAAGGACTTATGTAGTTTACAGACCTCGTGAGTCTCCCCTTGTCTGGCAAACCCACTAGGAATAACCATATAGATCTTCTCAAGAATATCACTATTGGGAAAGGCATTATGGACATCCATCTGATAAATATACCAACCATTAGATGCTGCAAGAGCCACAATAGATCTAACAGTCACCATTTTGGCAACAGGACTGAAAGTCTCTCCATAGTCAAGACCTTCCTTCTGACTGAACCCCTGTGCAACCAATCGTGTACATACACCCAATAGGCCTCTTGCCAGGTGGTAAATCCACAATAGTCCATGTGTGATTGTTTTCTAATGCATCAATCTCCAACTGCATTGCCTTGACCCAAGCAGGATCAACAGAAAATATACAGGTTCACACAGAGCTGAGTATGCTTGAAGAATATGTTGGTAGGACTGAGATAAATGCGAATATGAAGCTGATCAGCAATAGGATAGGAATATGTATTGCCTTTGGGTTGAGTAACAAAATATTGCAGCCATAGAGGAGGCTGGCTGGTTCTATTAGATTTTCTGGTGGGAACAAGTAGAGAAACCAATGGTGATTGAACTGGAGATACTGGACAAGGATCAACAGTGACAAAATTATCAGTTGGTGGGACATAATCATCAGCTGGTAAGACACATACAATGTTATCAGGGGGAACCAGTAGGTTTAGGACTGGAAATATAGGATTGAATGATTCTTGTACATGCTTGAAAGGAAATATGTGTTCTTGAAATACCACATGTCTGCTTACAAAAAAGGAATGAGCATGGAGATCAAATAATATGTAGCCTTTCTGTGTTGAAGAATACCCCATAAACACAGCAGAGATGGCTCTAGATGAGAACTTGTCCAATACTCTAGGATATGCAGCATAACAAATACACGCAAACACCCTTAGATGAGACAAGGATGAAGGATACCTATATAATTTCTCATATATGGAGACAGAAACCCAAGTAACCTTGAAGGAAGCCTGTTCAAAATGTAGACAATAGTAGAAACACACTCACCCCAGTACCTGAGGGGGATAGCAGCCTGAAATCTTATGGACCTAGCTATATTCAGAATGGTCATGTGTTTCCTCTCAACTACCCCATTCTGTTGGGGGGTATATACACACGAGGATTGGTGGGCAATGCCAAGTTCACTTAGTAAGGCCTGAAAGTTGTGACTCAAGAACTCAGAGCCATTGTATGTTCTCAAAGTTTTAGCACTTGTTGAGAACACATTTTTAACTTGAGTAAGGAACTGTTTAAGGACAACTATGGTGTCAGCTTTGGAGTTTATAAAAAAAATTCAAGTATATCTACTAAAGTCATCAACAACGATAACAAATAACCTTTTTCCATTATAAGTGGGAACTTTGTAAGGTCCCCATATATCACAATGCAACAATTCAAAAACATAACTGAACATAGTAATGCTTAAAGGAAATGAAAGTTTTGTGTGCTTAACAACAGGACACATTGTGCAATGAGAATGATCTTTTCCTCCTAAAGACCTAAGAAATTCATGTCTCTTTATTATGTCAAGAGGTGCATGTCCTAACCTCTTGTGCCATACATCAACTGAGTCAGAAGTAACATGTACATCAGTTGACTTAGTAACATTCTTTACAGAGTTTGTTTTACTAGGACTCCTACTACTATTCACCAGCTTCTTTGGAGCTTGAGTTGGTCCACCTTTTAGTATGTAGAGTCCATGTTGTTCCTTACCAATCCCCTTCACCTGACCATTTGAGAGATCCTGAAACACACAAAAGTCAGGAAATGCTACCATGCAATTAAGCTCATTAGTGATCTTGGACACTGATAGTAAGTTAACTCTGAAGTCAGGCAGGTATAATACATTTGATACAGGCTAATTTGTAAACAGATATGTGCTATCAATGTGAGAGACAATAGTAGTGTTACCATTAGGCAGATAAACCTTATTTTGTGCATCAGTAATAGATACAGTACTAGTGTCTAATGTGTTAAGATTTGAGGTGATGTAATGAGTACCTCCAGTGTCTACTACCCATTCTTCTGCATCATTGAACACAAAAGAACAGAAATATGTATACCTGCATCTACAGAGGCCATCTTGGCAGAAGATTCTACTGTGTTATCACCTTCATTCTTGGATAACAACTGGAGAATTTGTTGATAATGGTCCTGAGTGATAAATCCTCCAGAAGTTTGAGCTGCAGTTGAAGAAGTTCGTGACTCAGTGCTGAGAGGTGTATCAACCTGATTAGCATAAGCTCCAGTAGTCTGGCCTTTCCTCTTTAACTTAAAATCAGTTGGATATCCAACAATTTTGTAGCATTGTTCCTTAGAGTGACCCTTACAATCACAGTGATCACATTGCAACAAATGCCTCATATTCTTGTAACTATCAGATGAGCTTGCACCACTACTGTTGTAACTTTCACTTGCACCTGAAATATTACTAGAACTTCCTCCTTTGAATGTGCTTGAACCTGTGTGAGAGTTTGAATTCCTATTACTATACATGAATGTGCCTTCAATTGCACTAGGTCCTGAGTTAAGTGAACTCGAATTCACTAGACTTCTCTGACACTCTTGGTCCATAAAAAAATCATAAGTTTTGTTCAAGGTGGGGATAAGACTCATCATGAGAATTTGAATTATAGGTGGTGAATATGATTCATTCAAACCCATAAGAAACTGAAGAAGTCTCTGATACTCACAATGTTCACCAAACTTTCTTGATTTTGGACAAGGACATGAGGGACATGACATGAGAGCATCATACTCATCCCAGAGGTCTCTTAGTTTGGAGAAGTAGTCGGCAATTTTCATTGTACCTTGAGTAAGAGTGTGAATCTCTCTGAGTAAATGAAATATCCTAGATTCGTTTATAGTATTGATCTTTTCTCTCAGATCCAGCCATATCTTACGAGCATCAGATGCATAGACAACTGAACTTAGAAGTCCAGGTCGAACAACATTCATTATCTAAAATAGAACTACAATATTACATTTTTCCCACTGATCATGTAACACAGGTTCAAACAGGGATTTAGGAAATCCTCCATCAACAAATCCTAACTTGTTGCGTTTTATAAGTCCAATCCTAAACGATCTACTCCACAATGCATAGTTCTCAGATCCAGTTAATTGAAGAGAGATCAAAGAGCTACCTGGAGTGTCTGTGTGTTGAAGAAACAGTGGATGATTGTGGTTGATCACTGGAAACGAAGCCATGGTTGTAATTCCAGCACTTGTACCTTCAGTAGTTGATTCAATTGCCATTTGTAAAACCTAGATTGCAGCTGAATTTGACCTTTGATGCTTTCTTGCGAGTCACTTTTGACTGAGAAGAGAGCATCTTATTGAGTTCAATGAATTTACTGTTACATTGAAAAGTTATCCTTTACATTGTAGTTCAATATCTAATTATAGACTATTGTATTGTAACTACTTTTTTAACCAACTATATAAGCTTCTAGAACTTTCCTAACAACTTTAACCGGCTCACACCATACGACTTGTTCAATCACCTAAGCTGATCAACATGTATATAAATCATCACTCTTTCCCGGATACTTACATCACAGACGTAGCCATGAATTTCACAAAGGGTGTCCAGAAAAAGCACAATAAAAGTTCTTTTCAAAAAGTAGAACTAGTGAGATTCGAGCACACAATCACTACCTCATTTCAAGGAGGTGAAACCACTGGATTACAATAGCTTGTTATGTTAAGGGTGTCCAAAATATTTTATTTAATCATTTCGTATATCATTTTACTTGTATATACGGTATTTTTTTCCGACGAAGGGTGTCCAACCCATGTGGCTACGCCACTGACTTACATGACATTTGATTTTCATCACATTTACTATATTCCGCACGATAACTTAAAACACTAAAGTATCTTCCTACAACATTGCTTGACAATTTCATATAAGATAATTCAATAAAAAAAAAATCACCCTTTTGTCCATTGCTTTATAATACTATTTTAATTACTTCCTCCGTCTCGTTTTATATGAGGTAGTTTGACTGGGTACGAAGTTTAAGAAAGAAAAGAAACTTTTAAAATTTGTGGTCCAAAATAAATTATAGAAATTTGTGTGGCTGTAAATCATTTCATTAAGGATAAAATAGATATTTTACAGGCAAATTGTTATTACTTAATATAAAAATGTGTTTTTCTTTTTGAGACCGAGGGAGTAATATTTATTACAAGTTTTATAGCACTTGGAGCATAATATTTGTTCATTGCAACATGATCTCGAAATACAAATTCAGTTATTATTCTGAATCACTAATCTAAAAAATGTAGTAAATTATTATTATGAATTACTAATTTAGGTTAAGCAATACTCTGAATAATAGTTACTTGCAATATTGGAAGGGGTATAAAGGTTCTCGACTCACTGTACAGATCCAGTGGTCCCTTTATTTTTGAAACCGATAAAGAAGTGGGAAACAAATTCCTCCGTCACATACGGCAAAAGGCGGAGGAGATACTACTGTTCGAAAGTCTCTGATAAACGGAAATGGTTAACTCAAAAGACAACTCTTCTACCGACAGCGAAAACTCCTCCGGTGACGTTCCCGATTCTAAACCTAGTCTCTACTTTGAAGGCGAGAAGGTTCTCGCTTATCATGGCCCTCGCATCTACGAAGCAAAGGCACGTTTCTTGTTTTTTCTTTTCATCTTATACAGAAATCGCTAATTTTGTTTGGATATACTGTAATTAATTGCCGAAATCGAATGATTATGCCTTTTATCACACGTATCTTCTTTTGGATAGGTCGTTTATCTAATTTGGCTGTAACGGTTGTTTCATATCTTCTCTGATTTTATGTTTGATAATTGGTTGAGATTTTTTTGTCATTTTGCTATACTGTTTGCGGTTAGATATGCACCACTTTGCATCCGATTGTGTGATGATTTCAAGGGAGCTATAATGACTTTTGGACTGTTTCATCCATATTTAATGCTAAATTTGCATAGTATTAGAGTTGCAAATTATGGTAATCCTGTCCTGTAATCCATAATTCTGTTCTTTTTTTAGCTTTATGAATAAATTATGTATTGTCTCTACTGTTTGATGCTTTTAGGTTCGCCTTATCAACTTAGCTCCTTGCTCTACTGACTCTAATCTAGACTTAGGGCTCAATCTATTGATTTTTTCTGTTGACTCCACTCTCTCTGCTCTAATGCCTGTTAGGCCTTCTCAAAAATTAGGTAAACTAAACAATTGGCAGTGTCGAAGGATGTTACATATATGAACATCCTCATATAGATTGTGGAAGGGTTCCTAAATGGATTTAGTGATCTTGAGCTAGTCTCCATCATGATTTTGTTTAGATAATCTGATTTGCTCCCCATAGCAAACTTTTTGGCATGATTGTTTTCACATATTGTAGAAACAATTTTAGTGTCTTATATATTCATACATTTACACTGATTTTGTATTTTTGTTTAATCCATGTAACTATGGGTGATCTGAGTTTAAGAACTGGGACTGAATTTTGGAAAATGTACTTCAGCTTTTGACCTATTCCAGTTACCCGACCTTCCCTGAAAATCATGTTTTTATGGGAAGAGAATGCAACTCTAGACAAGATATGGTTCTTATACGGAGGATTGCTAGTTTCACCTCTTATAGTTATGCACTAGTGTATTTCTGACAAGATATAGTGTGTGATATGTGGGTCAGATGCACATCATGGGTTCGAATCCTACCATAGACAAAGGCCTGATATTTAAGTGGAGAAGGGTAGAGGGGCGGGTTCATTATCCACCGAGTTTTGAACCCTACACCACTAGCCGTTGGAAATTTCTCAGTTACTAAAAAAAAGTACTACTCAGCTTATTGAAATTACATATTAGTGAATAATTAATTTGAGTTGTTGGTATTAGTTTTGGCTTCGTTGTATATTGGACCATTGAATTACTAAATTTGCAAATGTTGTTGTTGTTATTTTTGCATTTTCTCTAAAGCTCGCACTTTACTTTGAGAATGCATGCACTTTGCTTCTTGCTTATAACTTTCAAAATCTTGTTGTTTGTTTACACTCGTGACAATTGAAAATACAAATTGTGTATAAGTTTTTTCTTACAAGAGAAAGTTTCATTTCCTCTATGTGGAAAACAATTAGTGTACGGTGACATAGTGCTTGCCTTCTACAAATTGTAGCATTTGACCCTTGCTTTTCTTCTTTGAAGGTCCAAAAAGCAGAGCTACGGAAGAACGAATGGAGATACTTCGTTCATTACCTTGTAAGATTAATTTTCATCTTCTTTCACCATATGCTTTATATATGACAATTAAATTTGGTATTTCTTTAGTTAAAAGATGTGAAGAAACTTGTAGCATAGCCTTACATTTTTACCTTGTTTGAAATTCTTTCAATATTCTTAATGATATCGAGAAATAATACTCTTTTTATTTATTTTAATTTACAGGGCTGGAACAAAAAGTGAGTTTATGAAGTTACTTGTAGAAAGTTCTTAATTCAAGAGTATCTTAAATTGCTATTCACATCAGGATTGAAAGGTTGACCAACTCATTTGTTTGTTGAATGTGCTGCCTTAATGTTTTTTCTTTGAATGTTCTGCTCCGAAGGAGCTGGGCTTTGAGCAAGAGGCATAGATGTAATTTGATCCTACCTTGTTGATTATGGTGGTTATTTTACAAATTATATGTGAAATGTTGTGCTGCTCTGGATTTAAAGTGCAATTGTGAATACATGATTTTGATTTGCAGAGCATCAGGTAGCACAATGAATTTGGTCTTTGTATATTAATAGTGAAGTTTTATATCTATCATTTTAACTACATGCTCCTTTTGTTTCAAATTTAATGTTTATCTCTCCATTTTGATCTGTTGGGGAGAATGTTTCCATTTTCTGTAAATGGGAATTATTCGAAGATTTTGATACTTTACATGGGGATCTACCTTTACTCTGATCCATAAGCACTTTCTTTATGTTAGTCTACCAAACATTTGCCAATATTTGAAATAATCCTATCTACCCATATAAATTCAAACCATGATGTTGTAACAAGTTCTCTCAGCCTTTTTTCCTGCATAATAAGGATTAATTCAATAGACATTCATGATTTCATTGTTCTCCCCCTATCTTATTGTGCATGGTACTATTACTATTTAGATACTTAAGCTCTTTCTTTGGACTACAATATTTTACAACATTTTTAATTAAAAAAATCATTTACAAATGTCTATAACTTCGTAAATTTATTCAAAAAAATTAAGCAATTGATGGTTAAATTTTTGCTCTGAAAATAGATTCTATGAATTGGTACTCCAGACCCCATAAACTCTTTTCAGCGACAGGGAATAATAGCTATTTTACATTGCTATGTACGTCTGGTTCTGCAGCAAAATGTGAAGCTAGTTTTTTGTTTACTTCAATCTGAATTTTGGAGGTTGTAGTTGTATACTCCTTCCGTTTCAAAAAGAATGGCCTACTCTCCTTTTTAGTCTGTTTCAAAAACATTGAGCCACTTCCTTTTTTGGCAACACTTTAATTTAAGCTTTCCACTTGGCATGTTTAAGACGACAAGTTTAAAAGACATTTTGGTACATTTGACATAAGTCAAACTACGTCATTCTTTTTTAAACGGAGGGAGTATTTGTTGATTGTAAGTGTATTCTGCAAACCTAATTACTGAAACTATGTCTTGCAACAGTTGGGATGAATGGGTAGGCGCTGACCGCTTGATGAAGCACACGGAAGACAACGTCTTGAAGCAGCAGGCCCTGGACAAGAAGCAGGGCATGGAGAAAAATACTAAATCTGGACGTTCAGCACCGGCAAAACCCAAAAGCTCAGCTGGTAAGTTTTCTCTAGGTTTATATTAGAATGAAGGCTATAGATGACCATTTTAGATAGTTCTCTGGTCATGGAAATACTTTCTTACGTAACCTATCGAAATTTATAACACTTTTATGGTATCAGTAATACTCCTGATGCCTTTTATTGAAGTCAAAAGTCTATTTGGAGAATTAGCTGATTGAAAAATAATAATCGTTTGAACCAAATTCCAAAAGATTAGTTTCTTAATGATGTTGGTTATGCGCCTCAAAATATGGAAACGTCACCAAAGTTATGGTTGTAAGAGGGTGTTTGGATTGGCTTAAAAGTTGGTCAAACCTACTTTTAAGTCAGTTTTTTATTTCTGGAAGTGTTTGGCAAATATAAAAAATAATATAAAATAAGTCAAAAATGACTTAAAATAAGTTGGGAAGTGTTTGGCAATGTAAAAAATGACTTAAAATAAGTTTAAAATGACTTAAAATAAGTCAAAAACCAAAAGTAGGTCGCCCCTACTTTTTATTTTGACTTAAAAGTCATTTCAGTTTGACTTTTTATTTTTTACTTAAAAGTTATTTTTTTTAAGTCAATCATATGTAGCATAACTTGAGGTATAAACATGTACACTTTTTGTTGTTCTAACTCATGTTTTCGATTTCGAAGTTCTCTTGGCATATCTAACAGTGAACGTTAATTACAAAACCAAATGCCTTCTGGTTATGTGTCTCCTCTGAAGGAAAGATCATGTAACAGAGTCGAGGGTTAGGTCTAGGGATTGAATTCTTGTTACTAACTTACTTTTCATTTGCAGATGTTAAACTGGACAAGGAAGAAACTAAGAGCAATGGTATGCCATCTTATGATTTTGATCCTTATGCTTTTACTTGTGCTCTTCTACATTGTTTGTTGGGGGTGGATGGTAATTATGTGGGTTGGACATTATTCCTCCTAGAATTGTGTTTGCTTTGAGTTAATTTAGGCCTGATTGTAATAATAAGGCCAGAAGGTAGGGATTCCCACCGTCCTCCACATAAGTAGAGTAGGTTGGTCTGTTAGATGTAAAATTCCCTTTTTTGTTGGATAAGGAATTTTTTCCCTGATTTTCGACACTTCATTTAACTTTTGTTTTTAAAGAAGGTGCATAACCCTTCCCAAAGACCCCAGCCTCCTCATTCTGAAAACCTCCCAGTTTTCTTTCCAAATTAAAGAAATGGGGCACTGATGAATAAGGCATCCTGGACCTCAACCGTAACTCCGGGTACTGATGAATCAGGTATCCTGAACCTCAACCCTAACTTCCTTAGAAAAATTATCACTGTGTGTTGCTCTATTAATTTCTTTTTTAGTTGTAAAAATTAATGTTAGACAGTAGTCTTCTTGTATATACTGGAAATCTATCCCAAACCTAGTTATTATGCATTTTTTGACATAATATACTTTGTTGATGATTTTTTGATACATTTTACATTTAGGCAATGGACATTTTTCTCAGAAAAGTTTAATCTCATTTTTAAGCCGCCTAAATCAAATGTTCCACACAGAAACACCATATTATCTAGTAGTATTTCAATTTGTCTAGCAAATTAATTAGAAAGTTGTGGTAATTGCATTTATGAGGGTATCAAATGAAGCATGCTGGATGAATGCCTATATTAGACACAGTTTTAGACTTTAGTATGGATCATGTGACTTGGAAGACGCAATGCATATACTAGGATGTTAAGCATAGGTGGAAGAAAAATAATAAAAGGAGGAAAATCAGAAGGATTGCCAATAAGCAAGATATGATTGCATTGGAGAAGTAATGATTGTCTTTCCTTATAACAAAAGAAGGTATAAGGGGAACAAAGGCCATTACCTTAAATTTTCAATAGTTGACATGCCTTGAGTGTACACGGAGAAAGTGGAGGCTCGTCTTTCTGTTTGTAAAATTAATCAGGGATCATAAGAAACACAAAGATTAGGGAAGAAAGGTGGTCATTACTAGAATTATGTGCCTTGCTTTCTTCTTCGGAGAGGCTTTCTCATGCATATTTTTCTGTTCTACCATTGCGAAGGGACAACTTCTTTCTTCTCGCCTTTGCATATGCTCTAAGAAATGTATGTTATGATCACTATTTACTATTATGATTGCTAGCACGTAGTCATTATGTAGTTTAAAATTTGGTATTAGAGATCTAATTGAGGTAAAAGATTTGACTCTTTGACTGGCTTTTGGACATTTAACTGATGGAATCTGTATCCGGGCAGTACATAAACATTAGTATCTCAGTCAAAGTGTCCAGTTCCATTCAAATTTTTATCCCCTGATGAGAACTTATACCAAAGGTTTGGGTTATTAGATCAAACTAAATGTTACAAGACCTTGATAACTGTGGAGAATCCACTCAAAATTCTCACTGTTGTGGGTAACATCCATGTGGAGTGGATACGATTGTTAGGATACATGCAAGATGGGAAGGTGAAAGCAAAACCTACAGTATTCTCCTTAACTTTCCTATTGGCATTTGTCTACTATGGACACTGTAATATTGTAGATGAAATAACCTTGAGTTGGTCAAGGTGTCGACTTTGTTCTAGTCATATCATGCTATGCTGGAGTATACCTGTTTTATCTTAGGATTACGGATTACCAAATCAGACAGATAGAGTCTGTTAAGTCTTTTAGTTCTATTAGTGATCTGTTTATAAGAAAATCTAGTCTGTTAGGTCTTTTAGTTTCTATTAGTGATCTGCTTATAAGAAATTTATCTCTCAAATTGAACTTTTCTTGCAGTTCCAAAAGGGAAAAAGCGCAAAACTGACTCAGGCGCTGAGGTTTGCTTTATTCTAGACTCTATGACTCCTCTTTTTCCTTTTCATGGTTATCGCTGACGCTCATCTTGTGTTGAGAGGCCCAACATTTACTTCCATATAGCATTGTTGGACTAAATTGTTATGTAGAGTTATGTACTTTCTGCAGAATACTCCATTTTAGTCATCTTAAGCTGTGTGATTTAGGCACCACTATCCCATTCCTCTCTAATCACACTTCTTTTGCCTTTAAAGACATTTTTTATTGAGAAGTTTCTCAGCCATTATTTAAGTGCTTGAATTACATTGAATGAAGTGATCTAAGAAGACCTGCAATTGCTTTGATCAATACAAACTTAGGTAAAAATAGGGACAATGGAAGAAAAAGATCCATATAGGTGATAGCTACTAGTTGAGGATAGGTATTAGACTCGTATGGAACTTCTTCTTTATTCCTGGTATGCGTAGTAGTAGTAGTTGTTTTTGTTGTATAGTATTAGTGCTTGAAAGATATTGATTTGTAACTTGGTCATTGATGGCAGAAGGGCAATGTATCTGTAGAGAAACTTGTGAAGATTCAGATTCCATCTACTTTGAAGAAGCAGCTGGTTGATGATTGGGAATTCATCATGCATCAGAATAAGGTATATATGTGTAGGATAATGACTAGATTTATATGTCGTATTTTCTGTTGACAAGCTCATTAACAGTTGAAGACACAAGTGACAACTACACTTCAGTCCTAAATAAGTGACAGTGAGAAGTTTCCTGTTGCTCATCAATAGGCTGTTTTTGTTTGTGTAGCTGATAGAAAACCTGTTTGCCAAAAAACTTGCACGAGCTTTTATGGAAACTGGAAGTACTCGGGACACAAAAAAACTTGAATTCCTCTGTTTCGATTTCTAGTGTTTCATGGAGATTGACTCCTATAATTGTGTTTTTTTAATCAAGTAATATAGCTCCAATCATACTATTAAGGTTGCTTAGCGGGAGCCGTGCTCCAACAAGACCCAAGTCCTAGTATTGGACACAATGTGGATGTAATTAAAGCGTTCTCTTGTGTTAGCTGCTGGGTTGGAGCATAGATGAGTGACCAGCCATGGAAAATGGGAAACCCATCATAGAGCAATCAACCAGAAGTAGAATTGCTGACTCATCTTATCTCAACTTGAAACCCCCCAAAAAGGCACAGACAAATAGATATGGGCGATGCCTAATTTGCTTTTGAGATCTTTGCTGATTTACTAGACTAAGTCCCTCCCAGGCCCCAGCTAATCTGAACAGGATTTTATGGGATTAGAATAGTACTGGATAATATGAAACTGATCTGTCCAGCTACATGTCTGTATTCTTCCCTACAAGTGGCATGCTGGAGTTGATCAAATTTATTTTCTTCATTTTGTTCTGACTATGTTAGTTCTTAGTGTTGGTTGCTATACAATATTGCCAGTGATGATATCTGATGTGTTATTCTTAACAGCTTGTGAAGCTCCCACGATCTCCCAGTGTGGATGATATATTGACCAAGTACCTTGAATACCGATCCAAAAAGGACGGGATGTAAGTTCACTGCCCTTTTCTTTTCATGTAAGGGTGGATTTATTGCTGAGCTGAGGTTTATGCATTTATGTTTCATTCTGGTGTCCTGTAGTTTGCATGGCTAATGTTGGAATATATTGGTTCTACCCGATATTTGTACCGGTAAGAGGCAATAGGTATCCGGTAGAATTCGTCAAGGTGCGCACAAGCTGGCCCAAAAACCACCATCATAAAAAAGAAATATTTGATGAATTCTACCGGATACCTGTTAGGCTGTTACCTCCTACCGGTACAAATATTGGGTAGCTTTGCCCACCAAGGCTTGGCCAAATGGGAAGAAATCACCTAGTGTTTTTTTGTCTCTATTGGAGTTGAAGTTGAGACCTCATGGTTCTCCCCTACTTCATGGAGCACTAGTTCATACCTTTGGGGGAAAAAAAGTCTTAACTTCAAAACTTAGCTTCTAACTCTGTCAGAAAAACTCATGCATGCTTAAGGACCTATAGTCTAGTGTATGATATTGTCAATTTACTAAATTAGG
The DNA here is from genome assembly GCA_029582725.1 of Solanum chiquidenum. Classification (NCBI taxonomy): domain Eukaryota; kingdom Viridiplantae; phylum Streptophyta; class Magnoliopsida; order Solanales; family Solanaceae; genus Solanum; species Solanum chiquidenum. Next base: position 25,515 of record JAJOOS010007899.1, read on the forward strand.
CTTACTAGATGTCAAGTTGGTAGTTGACTTATTGCTAAATGGTGAGGATATTCCACCAAAAAAAGCAAGTTACATTTGATCTTGTTGAACTGCTTCTTATCAGATTCATATACACAACCAGTTAGCTTCAACTCCTATGTGTCTGCATTAAGTCATTGGAAATTACTACAGTTTCAGAATAGACCTAGTTTCCCGTCTTGTTGACTACTATTTGCAGAAGTAGATAATATCAAAGGCCAACACTATTTGCAGAAGTATATCATCTCTGCTGGTCACAAGTACCTTCGCATGAGCAGTCAATGCATACACAATGTATTTAGTAAGGCATAAAATGACTTTGGAGGTATAGTTCATTTAATAAAAATGTCTTCCAAATGTTTGATCCTCGCAGGATGACTGATTCAGTTGGGGAGATACTGAATGGAATTCGATGCTATTTTGACAAAGCATTGCCTGCGCTTTTATTGTACAAGAAGGAGCGCCAACAGTATCATGAAGCAGTTTCAGATAATGTCTCTCCATCTAGTGTATATGGTGCTGAACATCTATTGCGCCTTTTTGGTATGAAAAAGTACTAAATGTTCATGTTGTTTAATTGACCCCAAGACAAAGATATGTACCTGAAAAAATATCATGCTGCAGAGGATAAAACATTATAACCTTTATATGTTTGTTCGTACGCTTGTATATCTTTACTTAATCAAAAGATATTTTCTAACAAGATTGTAAAGTCTTAACTTAATTTGTTTGCTTGATGTTGCAGTAAAATTACCCGAGTTGATTGCATATGCAAAAATTGACGAGGAGTCATTGACTAAGTTGCAACAGAAATTTCTAGACTTTCTCAAGTATATGCTCTTTTCCTTTACTTCCTTCTGGACACGTTGTTTTTATTATTATTATATGTTACGGAATTATGTTGTGATTGAATTGCTGCCTCGAAACAGCCCACAAGCGGAAGTGTTCACTGCAGGAGCTGTGTATGGATGGTGCAATTTGATAACTTCTGCATTGGCTGGCCTTACCTAGTCTTTTTTTACTATTGGTCTAATCACATGATTCTCTTCTGGAAAGCACCAGCAAGTTCACTAGCTTACTTTGGATTCCTTTTTTAACTTCCCCGACAATTTTCAAGAAAACATCTTAAGCATTGAGAATATTTAATAATATTCATCTTCTTCTTTTACTTCTGAATATTAGGCTAGCGCAGCAATTTCACAGTGAATTTTAACCACTGTGGTGATGTGCCTGTAAAAGGAGTTGCATCAGATTTTAATGAAAAGAAGAAGGGTCTTTCGGTTATCTTAAAAGGGAGCAGCCCGTTACATGAAGCATCCCACGTTCACACAGGGACCAGACCTTACCAGAAAAAGGGGGGGGGGGGATGTTCATTTTACCATCTTAGTATTGTAACTGATGAAAAGTGAAAATGAATAAAAGACATCCATATGGTTTCTGCCTACTGTAAGAACCAGCTCAACAGCAACATTAAGTTAAAGAATTCTACTGTACAATTTTTCTGGCTGAGATTTGGTGCTTCGAGGGTGACTTGGATTGAGGAAACACCTATTATGTTGATGTATTATCTTGCGAAAGAGCCTTTACCTTGTGCTTGTGTGATTGCAGGTTTTTGCAGAAAAACCAGGGTACTTTCTTCCTATCTGCTTATGATGGTCCTAAAGCCTCTGAAGGAAATGGTAAGGATAAAGAAAGTTGACCAGTCTACCAATTTAGCTAGAATCAGAATGAGTCGCATCAGAAGTATTGGCGGTATTTCTTGAACATGCCAATATGCCTATTGGTGATGCCCACAATTATAGGGCAAACTCTTTGTTGTTGTGTGCTGTGATCTGTATCAGTAGATCATTTTTTATTCCTGGAGAACTATTCATTTGCAACTTACATAGTCAGGTGATCAACTTTCGATAGGAGAGTTCTGCCTGTTACAATAGTTTATTGATTGTTGTTAAATTGCATGCACCTATAGAGTTTAGTGCCACAAAAAAATCTAGATGATCGTGAACTCTTGTACTTCAGTTACAAATTTTAGCAGCCTCTGTACCACTTAGCTTCACCATAGCGTAGGGGCTGGAAAGGTTTTATTGCTATTTTATACTCAGATTGGACTCATCAACTTGGCTCTGATGACTACATATGATACTCTTGAAGGACTATTATTTTGCTGTTACGTAGAGCTGTTTTTAAATTATTACGTGATGTTCCGTTTCTTGTGTGGGGATCCGTCTCATTATTCTATTTTCACTCCCCTTGAAGGGTGGAACTCGTAAAGCAAAGACTTGGGAGCCGGCTGGCCGTGAATAATTCACTTTTTGTCCAGAATCATGTTTGGGTTGCATTGTTGCAATTTTCTAGAATTCGAAAATTTCTTATTCCATTTTCACATTTTTCACTCCAAATCACTCACAGAAGTTCAATATTTTTCCAAATTGTATTCATGTTCTAATTACAACTTAAGTTTTCAAATACTATCTTTTAACTTTTTTTTCAAATATTGTTTATTTTTTAATGTCCAAAGCCCATTTAGTAACCCCGAGAATTTGGTTGGTTATAACTTGCAATTAATTCGTTGCATTTGGACTCACCTACCTTTTTGTTACATTATGTCTCCAATTTGTGGTATACTTGTCCTTATTACTTCATTTCTTTCCCCTTTTCTTCACATCGTATAAGACTGAAAGGTAATTTGGATTTTAATTTTTAAAATGTTTGTTGTGGATTTATGTAGAGAGAAATATTAAGTTTTAAATAAAGCTCACTGAGATAGCAATTAGCAGTGATTGTAGAACCAATATTTTCAAATTCGAATACGACACTCTTGAATAGTTTCTTAACTATTACTACTGTACTATTATTATTACTATATACTCCCATCAATTTTTTTAAATTTTATATTATATCCTTATATGTAACATATAAATGTGCACCCTTGGTCAATGCGTTAGAGATATCCTTTGGTGGATGTAAAATGAGAATTATAGCAATTATTACAAAATAATATCCACGAACTATTGGAGGATAGATAAAAACAAACATATTTTATGAAAGTTCATAAGTGAGGTTTGAATAGTTGAGTGTACGTAAATTTTATCATTATTCCAAGAAGGTAAGAAAACTATTTTTGGCGGACATTTAACTCTACTACTATGAGAATAGACAAAAACGTGCTTAGCTAACCCAAAATTGTCAAACGAGTCCTTGAAAGCACAAAATCTTGACAAGTAATCCATGATTAGACCATAGCCCAAGTGAGCACATAGTGTTGTGTAGATGATACAACAATAGCCACACTCATCAATTGCAATTTGCCCCATTATTATTGAGAGAGGGAAGAAGGGAACAAAAAAATGCATTTTCAGTGAAAATATTCGGCAAAAAATGGAAGCTCTGCGTCTTTCAACTTCCTTCGCAGGGATCAATTGTTCAATCTACAAATCTACAAGGAGACTCAAAGTCAGCCGGAATCTCTTGCTCTCTTCATTGAAACCCAAATCTTCAGTTCTCATTCGGAGCTCCGCTCAGTTCCGTGGACGCATCCACTGTTCTGCTTGCAGCTGTTCCTCTCACAGTCACCATCATCATCATCACCATGACCATAGTCATGATCATCACAATCATCATGGTCATGACGAAGGCGACGGGAAGCTCACAAAATTTCAGGAGGTATTTCTCAAGTTCGCAAATGCTACCAGATGGACCCAGTTGGCGAATTACTTGAGAGAGAATTTAGAGCTTTGCTGTTGCTCAGCGGTTTTGTTTATTGCTGCTGCTGTTTGCCCTTACTTTCTTCCCAAGCCCGCTGTACTGCCTCTCCAGCGTATTTTCGCTCTCATTGCCTTTCCTCTCGTTGGGGTATTAGATCTTCTCTATTTTCGCTGTTCATTATTTTGCAATCACAAATGCTCTCAGTTATACTGTACAATTGACTTGTTTGATTGAACAATTTGACTATGGAGATACTCGAATTTCAAATGCTTATAATGAGATTAATTAAGTAGGAGAGTTATGATTTAAATTCACAAGTCTAATCTGTTAGTCTCAAATTTTAGCGAATAGATTGAATTACAGAATTAGTACTGATTATAAGGTGTCAAGTACCCTACATTTGAGAACTATGAACTTTGGATCTTTTAAGTCCTCGGGATCTCTCTTCAATGGTGTTGTATGATGTTGTGAATATCAATGTGTAAATCCATGCATAATATAGTCACAATTACTATGTCTTCTCTTAAGATGAAACATTATAATTCCTTCAGCTAGTGCTATAATTAAAATTTCACTTTATTGTCAGGTCTCAGCATCACTTGATGCATTAGTGGACATTACTGGTGGTAAAATCAATATTCATGTACTGATGGCTCTCGCAGCTTTTGCATCAGTTTTTATGGGGAACGTATTGGAAGGTGGCTTGCTTCTTGCAATGTTCAATTTAGCTCATATAGGTAAGTAAAAAGTTTGGGAATGTCCTCTGGAGGACTTGGAACTTTTTTATCTTATATATATTTGTTTGTGCAGCTGAAGAGTATTTCACAACTCGCTCCAAGGGTGATGTAAAGGAATTAAAAGAAAATCATCCAGAATTTGCTCTTGTGCTGCACGTAGACAATCAAACTTTGCCTAGTTTCACTGACTTGTCATATATTGAAGTTCCTGTGAGTGACCTGGAAGTTGGCTCATTTATATTGGTTAAAGCTGGTGAGGTCTGTATCCTCTCTTCTTTTCGGTTTAGTTGTGTTAAAAACTCTTCTATTTTATCTGTCTCTTTCTTTTGGGTTAAATATGATATTTTACATTAGGGATGTGTTTGGTATGGAGGAAAAATGAGGAAAACAAGTTCCTTAAAAATGAGTAAAATGACTTTCCTAATAAAAGTAGGGAAAACAAGTCCATAAGTGACATTCAAAGTTCATTGTCTCTTCTCCACCCACCGAACGTTGTCACCTCCCACCCGCTGACCGTCCCACCCACCCACCACCTTGAACCCCCACTCCATCCACCTCCATAGTGTTTTGATATATCAATGCTCTTGAAATAAAAAAAAATTTGCTTAATAAGTAAGAAACTCACTTGTTTCCCAAGAAAACATTTTCTAGGAAAGCATTTTCCTTCATACCCAACAACTCCCTAGATGTTATGTTCACATCTGTGCAATTTATTCCTACGAAAACTTAGATCGTAGATTGTTTGTATAGCTTGCACTTTCTATTTGGGCTGATGAAGTGACAGAATAAATAGCACTGAGTTAAGTATCTTATGTAGGATTCCAAGTTCTCAATATGTCTGATCTGACGACTTCTATGATTTGCAATACAAGACATACCAATAATTTTTTGTGATACGGTAAATAGTTTTATTCATGTTAGGGAAATTCCCATATATGAGCAGTATGCCAATACATAGAGAGCGTACGGTAAAACATGGTTCTCTACAATAGTCACCCAATCATCTATTATCTATACTAGACATACCAATAGTTAAACCTTGAAAGGTAATAAAAAGTTGATTTTATTCTCAAAGTTAACATCAATATATAAGAATGATTTGGCAGCTGGAATTATAAGAATATAAGGACCAACTCCTGTTGAACTCAGAGATTGCAACATCTAGGTTATCGTAATTTCAAACTTGGAGGGGATCATTAGTTTCTTTGTCTCATACTGACTCTAAGCAGGGAAAGACCACTCCCTAATATATATATATTTTATTTATTTTTCTACTGTTTGAAGCATTCTTTCTATTTCAATCATGGAAAAAGTTAATTATGTTTTTTTCCATGATCAAATTTTGTTCATACAATTAGTATCTGGTTCCTATAATTCTGGATTTTTAATTGTACATTACTACATTTTGTGCTCCAATCCTTTTATTATGGTTAGCTTCTATACTTGTCTTACTCTTCCTGTTGCTTTGATCAGTCAGTACCAGTGGACTGTGAAGTTTCCCGAGGTAGATCAACAATTACTATTGAACATTTGACGGGAGAAGTCAAACCTTTAGATAAGAAAGAGGGGGACAATATTCCAGGAGGTGCGCGAAACCTGGACGGTATGTTGATAGTGAAGGTACGCCCTTCAATATTCCATTATTTGGATTGCTTTGAATTGATTTAAGTTTAAACAAGTTCAGAAATTATCAGGTTGTGGCCAAGATTGAACTAAAAGAAGACAAATATCTCTTATTTTCCCCTTTTCTTTTGGGGAAGAGAGGGATTTGTCTATCTTAGAATTTCCCACAAAAATTGTCAGACGATTCTGTTGTTTTGATTAAAAAAATTCTCTCTGTTTATTCTTTTGACTCTATTGCGGACTAGCCTTTTACATTTACATTCTGCTCCATGTTTTTTGCATAATCCTGAGTCTACTATCACTCTATCAGAATGATTTATAAAAAGAGAGAGAGAGAGAAGAAAAATAAGAAGAAGAAGAGTAGCTCCTTTATCTTGTGCCTGTGATATAGAAACTAGTTTGCCTTGTTAGTTAATTTCTGAAAAGTAGTTTGACGTCTGTAATAGCTTATGCATTACTAAACAATAGGCCTTGGACACTTATTGACTATGTGGGTGGTTAGTTTTGGAAAAATCATTGCAAGATAATGTAAGAGAGGTAGGGTACCGGGGTTCTACTGCTAATAACTTATTTTACAACATTTAGGGATAATTTCAGTTGTGGTGTATTCAGATAAAAAATGGTGTTTGCTATCTTCCCTCGGAGAAATTCCATAATGAAGGTTGTGACATGTGTCTGATGAACTTGTATTCCAGACATCCATTTCTTCCCATCTGTCCTGAGAGAAGCTTGAATACAAGGGATGGAGTAGGAATTGCTGCAATAAGGAATTATTGTGCATTATGATATAAAGTTTTTAATGGAGAAGTGAGTTTTAAACTGATTATCCATTAAGCGACTTCCTTGATTAAATAGATTCTAGAACTGCCAGATTTGGAAATCCAAAGGGATGTCACTCTAGACTTCCTAAATCAACCAGTGACTATTATCTAGAACCATAAGATTTTTTCAGTCCCAAAAGTTTGAAAACTTATCCAAGAAGCGACTTCAGAGTCTCACCATGAAGTTGGTACCTCATAGTTAAGGTCCTATTTTAATAAACAATGTTAAACAGTTAATTAAGGGGTTTTGAACTAGAGCACTGTTATTTAAAAACCACCCAGTTTAATTGGTCTGCTCAAGTCTTTTGTGACCTTTTTTTTTTTTTATAGGCAAAGAAAACATGGAAAGAGTCCATGCTTAGCAGAATTGTGCAGCTGACAGAAGAGGCTCAGCTAAGTAAACCAAGACTCCAAAGATGGCTTGATAAGTTTGGCGAGCAGTACAGTAAAGCAGTTGTGTTATTATCTCTAGCAGTTGCTTTTCTTGGTCCATTTCTTTTCAAATGGCCTTTCTTTAGTACTACAGGTACTTTTAGACGTCTTATTTTGCTTTATACTTCTTTATTTGTGTTTAGTTGTTGCTATCTGCAGCAGTCTTTCTTGCATTACTAGACAGACATTCCAATGAAGAAGAAGGGATTTTAATACATATGTTTTTAGGTGTTAAATGGGTTAAAAGAACTGTTACCTACTATCAAGTAGAACTTATTTTTATGATTTGTAAGCAGGATGTTTCTATATGGATGTATCCATTTCATCATATTATCTCTGTACCGATTGGTTACCTGGTGTTTTCTTTTCTTTCTTTTTTCCAGCTTGCAGAGGATCAATTTACCGAGCATTGGGCCTCATGGTAGCTGCATCACCTTGTGCATTAGCTGTGGCGCCATTGGCTTATGCAACTGCCATCAGTGCTTGTGCAAAAAGGGTATCTTTCCAAATTGGAAGACAGTCAACTAATTAACCTTGTGGTGTCAAATCCTTTTCACCAGTCTTTCTTTCAATATTTTCCTAATTATGGCAAACTTGTATAATACCTCATCATAGTCATGCAGTATGTTTGAATTTTACTCATCATATACTATTATAAATGTTACTGGCAGTTCTGAGCAGCATCGTTTCTAAATATTGTTCTTATTATGGTAACCTGTATAATTCTCATAATATTTTCATTATTATAAATGTTATTACCAGGATCTGAGCAGAGTGATATTATCATATGCTGTTTCAGGCTCAGCCATTTCTGTTCACAGGTTGTGATGCGGTGAATTTTCTTTTTAGGGCATATTGCTTAAAGGTGGACAGGTGCTTGATGCCTTGGCTTCATGCCATAGTATTGCATTTGACAAAACTGGTACATTGACAACAGGGGAGTTCATGTGCAAAGCAATTGAACCGATACATGGACATGCTAAGAGTGTTGGAAAAGGATTTGCTTCTTGTTGTAACCCCAGTTGTGAGAAAGAAGCACTTGCTGTTGCAGTTGCAATGGAGAGGGGTACAACTCACCCAATTGGAAGGTGTTATGAATGATAAGCCTCTATATATTTATTTATTCGTGATCTCATTTATCTATTTATTTGTTTGATATGTCTCTGTATACATGAATCTTCAATGCTCGCCTACACCTTTCTAATGTTACGATTATGTAGTGTTACCTTTAGTGAGTCTAATCCTCTTTGCTTCTTCATTCATGCAGAGCTGTTGTAGATCATAGCACAGGCAAAGACCTTCCTTCAATTTCAGTTGAAAGTTTTGAGAATTTACCTGGTAGAGGCATAATTGCAACATTATCGAGTTTTGAGGTATTCTTTTTCGTATCTGCTCACTATTAATTCTAATATTCTCCATTCATTACTTTTTTCGTTTCATTAATTGTTCGAAACTTTAAGCAAACAATATAGATGAACACCACATGGGCCTATTGATATTTCATATTTCTGTTATCTGCATTCTGCAATTCTTTTTGAGAAGGTCACACTCCTTTCTTTTTATCTGTGCCCAGCTTTTCTTCTTAACTTAAAATTTGCTATTACTTTATTCAATTTGAAAAAACTTAATTGCTTCCTGTATCTGTCCTGTAGACACGACTAGGAGGTGGTAAACCATGGAAAGCTTTTCTTGGTTCTGTGGAATACATCACCTCACTTTGCGACTCTGAAGATGAATCAAAAAGAGTTGAGGAGGCAGTAAGCACGTCATCTCATGGAGTTGATTTTGTCCGTGCTGCTCTCTCGGTTAATAATCAAAAGGTCAGTTGTTACTTATGAGTATTAAGAATTCAGAAATCTACATTAGCTTTTGAGGGTTTTCATTTTCTCAGTTTCTTTTAATTGGATGCAATAAGCTACTTGTACTTCATACCGTTACAGGATGATTTGATATTACCATTCATTTGTCAGAATCAAAATGATCCTTAGCATGTTAATTTTAAAAGGACAGTTGGGGTGACACATGTATTTGGTGGGTTGTGATTCTGTAGCGCTTATAATGGTGAATTCTACACTAGTTTATCCCATTTATATAGATGGAACAAACGTTGGACTAAAATTTTGTGGAAAGGCGTCTTTGGGCTTAATATACCTATTTGACCACAAATTTCTCTCAAATACACCCTGAAATTTACAGCAACTAGTTATAAATTAACCTTGGAATGAAAAACTCTCAGAAGTTAAAAATTGAACAGCAGCAACTCAATAATGCACATAAAATTGAATTGGAAAAACTATTAAATACACTTCTTGTAAGAGTAAAGATTTTCTTGCTTGTATTAATCATGCTTGCTATGTTAAGTATACTCGATCCTGCTTTCCATTTTTGTGCACTTTCTGGAGTAAATATGGTTGTGCATTTGAATGATCACATGACAAAAGTATGAAGCAGTAAAACAATTCCAGCAATATCCCATATAACCTAGTGGAACCAAAGGTGAGATTGACTCCATGAAGCACAGGCTAAGCACCCAAAGACTGGCCTCAGTTGAGTGGATAACCCACAGGGACGGAGCCAATGTGCTGGTTACGGGTTCGCTCAAACCTGTAACTTTGGTCCAAACTTTGTTTTTGTCTTGGATGTGTACAATTTATCAATTTAGAACCCAGTAACTTAAAAGAACCAGAATCCCGAATCCAGAGACATCAAATCCTGGCTCTACCTTTGATACACATCTCCCATTAGCACTTTTCTCATACTCGTCTCGTACTCGATACTTCTTATTTAACTTGGTGTATTTCCTAGATCTCTTATACAAAATTGGAAATCAGTATGAGAAAAATCATAAAATGGAAGAAAGCAACTGAATCAAAAAGTGGAAAATATATAAAAAGCTGTGTGTTGGAGCCAGAAGCTAACCTGTTTAACTTTTAAGCATTAAGATATCAAGGCTTCTAAATAATGAAACAACATTTCCCTAATAATTGGGTATTGAGACGTCTTTGCAATCAAATCAAATGTCGGCTTACTGGATTTTAAGAGTTCTTATGTAGAAATATCTAATACTTCTCTTGTTAGAAATTTCCCTCAAGCTTCTCTCTCAATGCCTAGTGCGCTTATTTTACTGCCTTTGTGTTGGTACCAGGTAACTCTTTTTCACTTTGAGGATAAACCTCGACCTGGAGTTCTAGACGTCGTACAGACATTGCAGAATCAAGCTAAACTTCGTGTCATAATGTTAACTGGTGACCATGAGGCAAGTGCAAGGAGAGTTGCTAAAACAGTGGGCATCAAAGAAGTTAACTGCAGCCTAAAGCCAGAGGATAAACTTTATCATGTTACAAGCATCTCAAGGGATACAGGTGAGTCACAAAAGCTGGAAAGGAGAGGTCCTTGTTTCATGTTTTTCAGACCCATTTAAATTTCCAAATTCTAAACAAAAAAGTTATTTGGGAACCACACCTTTTTCACTTAACTAGTTCATGTTCATATTTAATTCACATCTTAGTACTCATGCTAAGTAACAACTTATCAAAAACTTATCAGATTAAATTAATACATAGATTGGGCAGCTGTCGCTGACTGCTTCTTTAAAGTTGATATATGTTCCATGAACCAGGAACTATCTGTGTGTCTGGTGGTTCCATGCAATGAGGTATCACTTGCCTCTTTTTAAGCCGTACAGCTTACGTATATTTTTAAAACATCACGGGTGAAACTGGATGAAATGATACATACTTTCCGAGTTATTCTGTTCATGGCAACCAGGAGAAGTCACAAATAGGATAATCCTAGTCATAATTCTCATTTTTCTCAACTTTAGGGTCCCAGAAATGTGGTTTATATTGGGTGAAAACTTGAGTAGATGCTAATCAACTAGAACTTTTCACAGTAATACATGTGTCCCCTCCATCCTAGCTAACCAATTACTATACTTTTGAGTAGGAGGCCTTATAATGGTAGGTGACGGCATCAATGATGCCCCAGCACTTGCTGCAGCTACTGTTGGTATTGTACTTGCTGAGCGAGCTAGTGCCGCTGCCATAGCTGTTGCTGATGTACTGTTGTTGCAAGACAATATTTCTGGTGTCCCATTTTGTGTTGCAAAATCTCGCCAAACAACATCCTTGGTATTTCCTTTTCCTTCTCTGTAATCAACATGTATCTTTTCTTTTTGCAACTGATACTCGGCCCCTATTCTTACAGATCAAGCAAAATGTAGTACTTGCTTTGTGTAGCATTATTTTGGCATCTCTTACATCAGTTATGGGGTTCCTACCACTCTGGTTGACGGTATGACTCTACTCCAGATATTTCTCACCTTAAATTTATCCATCTTGTTTCAATCAATCAGTATATCTGCCCAGTTTGCTACTGTTAATCTATGAGCAGCTATTAGGTGCAACACAAGTTTACCTATTGTGAAAATTTTCTTACATCTAATGGTCCAATTCCTGTTGTTCTTGGACAAAGAATAGTTAGGATTAACAGTCTTCCGCAGACTTGCTGCTATGGAAAATGAGACTGTTTTTTCCTCCCTAGCTTGGGGTGCTACCTTAGTAAATTCGTCTAAGCTGGTATGTCCACATTGCAGGTGCTCTTGCATGAAGGTGGCACACTTCTTGTTTGTCTCAATTCCGTACGTGCGCTAAACCCTCCAACATGGTCATGGAGGGAGGATATTTCACAAATCATTGATAGAATGCGTTCTCTAGTTATGTTTTTTAGGCATGGCACACTACCTAGCACCATTCAGGCAGCGCATTTGTGATTATTGATTTACCCTTTAGCTGCTCACCTCCCAGTTGCGACGGAATGAAGAATAGTTTCTTCTTGTCGAACAAAGCGAGGATTCAAGATGTGAAGAACACTGCACCTAGCATGTTGAATTGCCTCATCAAGTAGATCGTCTGGTCGAGGCTTGAAGCCCAATTCAGTCATGTGTATATTCCTGTCCCATGTTTCTGGTCTGAACTTTCCATATGATATTAAGGGATGTATTGAAATTTTACTGTAAATAAGTGGTCTGTTGAAGTAACCAGTATAGCATTTTAATGCAGGACGTTAGGGAACAACCATATATCACACGATATTTCTCGTCTTGTGTACAACAATTCTACAAGTTTTCCTTACAACGGATTTCTGGGCTTATCTTTCTATCCGAATAACATGGTCAAATGTTCAATTTCAGTTATAATTACGCAGTTTCTGGTCTTATCTTTCTACGAATAACATGGTCAAATGTTCAATTTCAGTTATAATTACGCAGTTGAACTGAATGACCTTTTTAGTGTTCACATATTACACGGAACTAAAAACGAAGAAAGAATGATCAACTTAATCTTTTTATTGGTTTAAAAATAGAGTTAAAACTAATTTTTTGGTGCATACATTCCGTACCTCTCCAATTCAGGTTTTCAAACTTCCAGGTCAAATTATAACACCCAAAATTTGAATAGGGAAAAAGATACTAAATAACTTCAGAAAATAATAAAGTTAATAACTTTGCTTCATTCAAATCCTTCCTTGCCTTGGCGGTAGATGTTTTCTCAAAACATATTTACTTTAAGCTAAGTTTTTCTTGGTTCCTAAATCTGCCTCTGCATATAAATTAACAAAACGACTTTTTCTTTTTTATATCTTTTAGTATTTTTTTTTCTTATTAGTCCCAGCCTTTGCATTTCTGCCATCAATGGAACATGGTTTTATAATCTCTCCCTCGCCCTGTACAATACCCACCGAAAACTATTTTCTTCTTTTTGACGATTCCACAGCTGAAGCTTAAAGAACTAACAACACGTACCCTAAAAACAAAGAGAGAATGAAACAAAGGCGGTTTCTTTCCCCGTTTCCACTAATCGAATTTGCTTAGTCCCATGCGATTAGCAGCTCTATCCCTGAATCCATCAGAAGCTTGTTGCATACACAATCCAAGCCCTAAACCACTTGGCAATTGATGGTTTTGTTGCTGAAACTGCTGCGGTTGTTGTTGATAATGCTGCTGCTGAAACTGATGCTTTTGTTCAACACCCATCATATAGCTCCTCACCTCCGTCTTTATCATCTCCTGCATCACCCCTAACAACTCCTGGCTAAACGGCACAAATACCTTGTCTGGCTGTTCTCCTCCTCCTGCGTTCTGCCCAAAATCAGGGTTCTTAAGAGACTGTTGAATTGCAGAAACTCGTTCGAAAGGCACCGTCGTTGCCTGCGGCGGCGGCGGTGGTGGTGGTGGTGGCGGTGGAGGAATCTGCATCGGTGGAAGCAGCAACTGAAAAGGATTTTTCGACTGAATCGAATCGGCCGAACGATTAGAGAACTCAGCCAAGTCAACACCAGGAAGCGAAAGGCTTAGAGAGGTGGGAGGATCAACAGGCGCAGATGAAATATCAATCGACGGCGGGAATACGCCGCCGGTTCTAGCAACAGGCTTAAACACATGAGATTGAGACGACGACGTAACATGAAGACTCGAATCACTATCCGAACCCGACGGGCTACCCGGACTGAAATGAAAACCCGAAACCGGCATAGCGGATCCGGCACTAACAGATCTCTTCAACGGCGGCTGCTGATTTTCAAAAATTTGATCGGCGAGTTCGTTCCCTTCATCGGCACTAAGCGATGAACACTTCCTCTTCAAGGTAGAGTTCCAGTGATTCTTAATAGCGTTATCAGTCCGCCCATTAAGAAGTCGGGCTATAGTAGCCCATTTGTTACCGAATCGGGCATGGGCCCGAATAATAGTCTCATCTTCTTCAGGGGTAAAAGCCCGATGCTCCACCTGTGGAGATAACTGATTACACCACCGCAACCGGCAAGATTTGCCGGATCTCCCCGGAATCGATTTGCTTATTAGAGACCAATTTCTGGGGCCATGTTTCTGAACAAGTTGCTGTAAAAGCTCATCTTCTTCAGGGCTCCATGGACCTTTAACCCGATCCATATCTCTCTTAGAACTGTTTGTAGTATTCGCCATTTTATTTTATTTTGTTTTTCTGTCTATATTTTTTAGAAGAGGAAACGTGAAGAAGAGGAGATTTATATATGGAAGAGAGGAGAAGAAGGTAATATATGGGGGAAAAGGGATGACCGGTTAAGCCGGTGAGTGAAAAGGAGTTGTAAGCGTTATGGGCACCGATTAATATTTAAAATAAAAAAGGGGAAGATAGGGAAAGCGGTTGATTATAAGATATGGAATACAGCTGTAAACGGGACACGCGTCATAAAGAAAGATACACTGATTTACACAATAACAGATGGAGTGGTGTAGGCTCCTGTTTTCAGTTTTAGCAAAGACTGTTCCTCCCCTTTCTATTTTTTTTTTCTATAATAAGCTGCGTGTGCATTACTCTTCTTTTTTTAAAATTTTCATTTTCCTCTTTTCCACTCACATACGTACCTAAAGAAAATTTGTTTCGTTCTAATAGAAAAAACAAAACTTACAAATGTAACGCATTCTCATGTTGTTTATTTTTCATACTAGGAAAAATAAATTGAACATCATGATCATTAAAAAAATATTAAATAATCTGATCGATGTATTAGTTACATTAATCTAACTGCATAGGAGTAATTATTGAAGAAAAAAAAAGAGAAAAGGCCCAAAATAGTCTCTTATCTTTGAATTAAGATTCAAAATAATTCTTGAATTTTCATATAGAGTATTAATAGTCCCTCATTTTTGTAATATTAGTGCATTTTTTATGCTTTTCCAAAATTTTGCCTATTTTTAACATTGATTCTATCAATAATTTATGTATGGAATGTTCAATCGTTATTTTATATATTCAGTAAAAATAATAAATACACGTGAGAAGAAAAACGTCTTATTTTGTTTAGTAGAAATCATATTTCAGGTAAATTCGAGAGATTCATCACGACGATTTCACGTGCAATAGTATATTTTTTTCTTTTCTTACAAAGTCATATATTAAAATATTCTTAGTTTAGCTGCAGTAATATTTCTTTAGAAAAGAACAAGATGTTCTTCTTCTCACCTCTTCTCACATAAAATTATTATTTTTACTAAATATATAAAAAGACGATTGAGCATTCCTTACATAAAATTGTGGACAAAATTAATGTTAAAAAATATGCAAAAGTTTAGAAAAGGATCAAAAGTACACCGATATTACAAACATGAGAGAATATTAGTATTTCATACGAAAATTTAAAAATACCTTTAAATCTTAATCCATAAATGAGGGACTATTTTGGGCCTTTTCTCGAAAAGAAATAAAGGAAGTAAGTTGTAACTGAAATGATGAGTCATAGTAGTTAAATTTAAGATTAATTAACTATGGGGTTGAGTGGAAGAGAGAGATTAGGGTAACGGTTGAGGAGATGATTGAAAGGAGAAAGAAAGAAGAGAAAAGAGGCCATCAGCTTTGACTGAAAGGAAAGCAGAAGTTGCAGTTGACAGGCTGGAGAGCATAAAAAAACTTTATTAGTATTTTTATTTTTATTTTATGGGGATGGGATATTTATCTACCCACTCCTTTTTTTCTTTTTTATTTATTTGTAACCTCCTGAAAATGAAACGGCCGCACGGACGTGATGACCTGGCACAAAACGACAAGTTCGGTCGCCGAATCGGAAGGAGAATCATTACTACAATCCTGTCAGTCCAGCCTGTCTTCTTTATTTATATTATTATTATTTTTTAAGTCCTTCAACTTCTTTGAATATACACCATAACATCCCATCATTTCTAATTGCACCTCCAACGGCTTTTGTCTCAACGCTTATCACAACCATGACCTGCTATAACCCGTTCATCAGTCACCGCCTCTCCTTCATTTTTCATCTATCAAGAAAAAAATATAGTTAAAATGCTTTGTTTCTATTTTCTGTGAAATATTTTATTCATCATTCATGAAAATGATATTTTCATACATATTACAGTAATTTAGTTTCACAATAATTATTTTAACCAATATAAATGGACATGTTGAATTTAAAGTCACAAAATTGATAAAAAGGACTATAAATCTCATGTTGAATCAACCTCCAGTATAAAGAATTTGAAGGAGGAAATATTTTGTTCTAATTATAACTAATTTGATTTGCGTGTAAAAGAAACTCTATGAAACTACGGTACTTTACTAGGGGTAGGCGTTAGCATGATAGGATATGGTATTGTAATTTCGATATTTGATTCTTTTAACTATTATATCATTGTCATATCAATTTAATTGATCTGATTTGGTTATTTAAAGTTTGATTTCAATATCTTGAAGCATGGTAAATTGATAATAATATTTTGCTTAATTTCGACTAATATATACTTGTACAATAGAAAATTATGATTTTAACAATTTAAAAGATGATCTCAATTTATTCATACTAACACATTACACTAGTAGAAGTATATTTTCAAAAGAGTGTACAAACAACTCTTTTTGTTAACACAAACATTTAAGAAAAGAGAGTAGAGTTTTAACTTCGAAACATAATAATACTATAGTGAAGGGCATATATGCTCTAGTTTTTGGACGGCAGGAAAACCAATCTCTCAAATTTTTAATTTTTTTTTTCATATATCATTTACGATAATTCGGAGGTGTATTGTCCTTTTTCCCATATATATATACTTCGACATGGTATTCAATATTTCATATACCTTACAAAATACCATAATCCAAAAATTGAGGTATCAAAAATTGATATGACAGGTTAATTCGTTATATATCATATCATGCTCGTCCTTAATTAGGGAGGTTAAAACGAGTCAAAATATAGATAACCTGCTTAAAAATTTATGGTTTGGCTCGAAATAATTTAAATTGAGTTAAATCCTAATTCATTCAAGCTTTAACTAATTTTTAAGAAATATCTAACTGAGTCCAATTTAATCTCCAATTTCAATACGTTTTAAAACTATTTATTTGTATAGATTTAATGTTTGTTCACATATTGAAGATACTCCCTCTGTCTCTAATTACTTATTCACTTTTGAATTGACACACCTACTAAGAAAACAATAATTGATATAGTGAGTTTACCATTTTACACCTATTAACTATAAAGTGGATGAATTAAAAATTTAAGATTTTCAAAAAGTTCTACCTTTTTCAAAGTAATTAATTGAGGATATAATAGGTAATAAAAATTATCTTTTCTTAATTTGTTAAAATAGACAAGTAATTAGGGACAACTATAAAAGAAGAAGTGGACAAGTAATTCGAGAGTGAGTATGAATTACATTCTATTTATATCTTCTAAGATTTATCTATAGATTTGTAACTTCTTTTTTTATTTGCTTGAGTTGAAATTCAAATGATAATAATAAAAATTAAATAATAATATATTAAAATTATTGATATTAAGTGAATCAAATTGAACAAATTATGATCCAATTTAATTTTTAGCCCATTTAAACCGAAGATTTTTGCAGCCTTTAAATTACTTTGAAAACGAAAGTAAGAATAATTTTGAGACGGAAGGGAGCAGAAAATATTAGTAAGAGTAGTTGGTTTATTGAAGTGCATGAAACCGTGGTTTCCGCATAAAGCTTACCTGTACGGATCAGGTAACCCACGCATCCCAAAAAACGCTACTCACTTTCCTACGGACCTTCCCATCCACTTTCCTTTTATTTAAATGACTACTCCATTATAGAGCCCCCTAGATTTTAGTGTCAATACTCAAACGGAATATTATTACTCTCTTCAATTCATATTAATTATATTTAAAATTGTCATATTATATAAGTTATCCACTTACTAGATTAAAAAATAATAATTTTTTCGATATTATCCATGCTGTAAATTCTTTTCGAAAGTATTTGTATTTGATTGAAAAAATTTCAAGAAGTATTGTAATAATAAAATAAAAAATTGTCCTTCGGGATGACTCAGTTGGTTTGTAGGGTGGTTATCCACACGGATGACCCGGGATCGATCCCCCTCAATGCCTTCTAAATCGAGCAAGTCGCATAGGGCTTGCCTAGTACAGTTTACATTTTTTGTGTGGTTCGCTGCGGGTTATCCTAGTGTTCCAAAAAAAATTAAAAAATTAATAACTTAACTAATGATTTCATATGCATAATAAAAATGATTAATTAATATGGGACAAAAAAAATCCTCTGTAAATAAATACAAGGCAGCGAGCGGGGGTTGGGGACAGAGAGCAAATTAATAAATGGAA
Source organism: Solanum chiquidenum (assembly GCA_029582725.1). NCBI lineage: Eukaryota > Viridiplantae > Streptophyta > Magnoliopsida > Solanales > Solanaceae > Solanum > Solanum chiquidenum. The sequence goes on from JAJOOS010007899.1 coordinate 44,002, forward strand.
AAGATCTGCGTATCCGTTTCTGTTACTCGTACGTCGTACCTACTACCTAATGCCCAGCTGTTTGGCATGCCTGTTGGGTTTGTACTCTCCTTTTCCCATTATCTTCTTCTATAATTAAATTTCCCATATTTTATTTTAGAAAAAATATATTGTATATGACTCTAGGATTTTATTTGCAACATTGAGTTCTACGATCCAAGTTTTCGATAATTTTTACCTCATAAAGTAATTTTTGAATTTGTTATGTTAAAACTATATTCTATATTGTATATTTATTTTCATTTTCTGTTGAGTCTCTATTTAATTATACTGTCAACATTGAATTAAACACATGTTTGTCTTCAACATGTCTTTAGGCTATATGATTTTGAATAATCCTCACATATTTTTTGTTGTTGAATTTGACTCAATATTCCATTTTAAACAAGTATTATCGTAAGACTCATCATAATTCTTTGATTATTTGATATTAGCTTAAAGTGTACAGAGTGTCGAGTCTCTTACATGATCCAGATTAATTGTTTAGTTCTCACCTCTATTAAGCTAGCTTTGAGAGTAGTAATAGATTCAAAGGTTATATTCTATTCTCTCCACCTCCATTTGATGAAGAAAAGCTTTTTGCTTGCTTATAATTATCCATAAACATTAAGTGGCGTTTGGCCTTTTAGATTTCATATATTTGTCATATTATATGAAATTTATGAAGTTAAAACTAAAAATAAAATTACATGTCTGGCTATTTTTTGCAAATGAAACAAGATAATGTTTTTTTAGGATTCATAAAAATACCGTTATAAAACAAATTTGTAGCGTTGTTTCAATCTGAAATCCAACTCCAAATCAAATATAAAATTTTATCATTAAACTAATTTCAAAACAAAAAATAAAATAAAATTTCCACACGGTTCAAATATTTCCTAAATCAACTCTGAAAACATATTCCAGCGAAAATGAAACCTTGGACTTAGGTACCATTTCAAATATGGTACTAGCATCGGGTAGGCAATCAATAAAGTTAACTAAACTTTATTTTATTTTTTGGATGAGCATCCTCAATGTTCTCATTAATGTCTTTTGCAAATACCAAAAGGTTTAAATATATCCTGATAAATTTGGACTCCATTTATTGAAATTGATCAAACTATATATAAACTTCTATTTTTACTATTTTAATCAAATTATAATAGGCACTAAACTTTCTTGATAAGAATTACTCATATTTATACTTTTGTTCGCACTAAAAAATGATGTTCTTTTCATTTTAAAATAAGTGATATTTCTTGAAATAAAAAAAAAAACTTATTTATTAAATCAATTTTATCGTTATTTAAATGAATAGACTTTTATATAACCAATAAGCTATTAAAAAGTTTTTTTCTTGAAAAATATCCAATTAAAAGTAAATTAATAAAATACTTATATTTTATAGGACTAAGTAACTTTTTTAAAGGACGTTTTTAAGTTAAAATCACCGCTTACTAAGAAATGGGACACTTAACTCATTTCAATACTTGCTTTTATTCACTTTTCATTTTGTACAGTTTTTAAAAAACAATAATTAATATGATAACTTTTTTAATAATACTCATAGGATTGTGCGCGCCGGGCCCTTCGGGTCTCATATTTTGGCCGAGTTTACCGTACTTCCGTATTAGATCTTTAAAATAATTTAAAGAGTATTTAATTATTGCTAGTTCTAAGTATGAAATATTAATTATTTTTAAATGTTAAATTGATAAATAAATAAAAAATGAAATTAAAATAATGAACAAATAAAATAAAAATAACGGAGAGAGTAACAAATAAAGGGTGGAATTGAAAAAATCTTTTTGGCCAAAAAATTTGATCAGAAGTTAGCCAGAATGATAGTTTTTCTATGTTATTTTAACTTTTAAAATAATTTTACCCTTTTAACGTAAATACATTTTAATTTTAAAAAAATCAATTTATTTTAAAATAAAAAAAATATTAATATAATATTTTTAATTTTCTGACCAATTTTTTTGGTTATTTAGCATTTCCCATAGAATTACCCTTTCTAAATGGGGGGCCTATTGGCGACAAACAACTTTTATGGGGAGTTTAAATGAAAAACGGAAAAGTAGTGTCGGAAAGCAACAAAAAGAAAAAGTAGTATAGTATGGGAAATGGTACTTTTGTAACGCCTTTCGTAACCGTTAGCATATGCTACGTGGCAACAAACCGTAACTTCCTATCCGATCATCTTCATTACTTTTCTTTAAACCGGGTTTTTTTCTCCAACAAACCAGTGTAATAAAAACCGTTACTTGCCCCGACTAACATAGGTTACGATATAGTGATGAAATTATTTTATTCTTAATCAAAATTCTTGAAATTGAGCTGTAAATGTGATAAAAACTAAACATTCATCTCGAATAAGCCCTACCATACACGTATGATTCAAATTTAATAGACTGAAAGCCAAAAATAAGAAAACCGTTACCCTCATGTGGAACTTAATCACGTGTGACAGACCTGGTTAAAGGAGACACACGTGCGAGTTGCATCCTCTGTAGCAGCAGAAAAATGGAATCTTCATTCTTATGAGAATAAATTAACATATCTAACCTCACATTCTTATCTAAATATAGCGTAAAAGTCGAGGTTAACAGAGTAATTTAGGAAAATTGTACTTGTTTATTCCAACCGTTTTGTCGTTTAGTAAATTGGGTTCACGCAGCTCACGTGAAAGAGAGGATCAAGGACCTTTCTTGGGCAAAGTTGTTTCTTAAGTAAGGCCACGTACATATACACACTATAGTATATATATATAATTAGTTCTAAATTTGCATCAGTACGCAAAATTATTAGTGTTTGGTATGAGGTATAAAATTATAATAATTCTAGAATAAAAGATAAAAAAGTATATTTTATTTTATATTTAATTGAAGATATTAGGTAATTTTTGAATTATTTATTTATCACTTATAAAATAGTATTCTCTTTGTCCTAATTTATGTGACACATTTCGCTTTTCGAGAGTCATAGAGTTTAAGTTTGATTGAGAATTTGCTCATGAAATCTTCAAATTATTTAAAATGAATTTTATATATTTGTAAACTACATAAAAAGTACTATAAGTTTCATAATTGATAATTCAAAATATTTAAAATATATATGAAAAAATTACGATCAAAGATAGACTTGTTTGAATCTCAAAATACAAAATGTATCACATAAATTGGGAGAGAGGAAGTAACATATTCTGAATTAATTAATACTAAAACAAATTGTTCCTAACCAAATAACTTTATCTATAGACAACTGTCTCATGATCATTGATAAAGTCGGTCTGTTTATTTTTCTTTATTATGTAGGAGTATATGTTTTTTGTTAGATATTTGTATTTGATATTGCTAATAGTAGTTATTTTAGTTGTAGAAACTGCAGGCGCAGATTTAGGTGGGTGCAAATAGTTCAATCGGAATTTCCTGTGATAAAAATTATATTATACATATAAAGCTAAAATAATCTTTTATATATGTCTATTGTAGATGTGTATATATATATATATTGATTTTTTTACATATTTACTTTTTCATTTAGAGTTTTTTTTGGTGAAAATTTTAATTCTACAACCATCAAAAAAGAGATTAATAATGGTATTTTACTAGAATACTGTATGTTTTTTTGTTGCAGCAAGCGTCTATATCTTTAGTTAAAGCAGAACTCCACTATTTTGTTTATACAACTATTTACAATTCTATGATTAGGACAATTTAAGAGACAGATTTTCGTCCATGTTGTAAATTTTCTATTGTTGTTGTTGTTTGCATCTTTTAAAAAGAAATCCTAACATTTTTTCCTAAATCTTGAAACGTAGTCACTTGTGGAATATAAGCTAGTTTCGCAACTAAATCAAGAATTTACTTTCGTTTTTTGAACTATATCAATTTATTGTTGACAAATGATACTGCATGGAAAGATAGTACTGTTGCATGTGAAATTTGACGAGATGAATGTCCAAAAAGATGCAGAAGTTTGAAGGCGGACTAAAAATACACTAATACTAAAAACATTGAGGGGAATTAGTGCTCTATGAAAAAGTCCAAGGATGACATTGAATTTAACCCAAAAATAGGGAACTATTATAAGTTTTTTTTTCTTGATAGCCCCTTGACAACTGTTATTTAGCACAAGTGAAATTCTTTTAAAAAAATACTCTTAATGTTTAGTCATCTCAAACGTAGAAGCTTGAAGTTAAAATTTCAAATCTAACTTCAAACTTAAATATTTAAAACGGAAATATGTCGAATTTTTTATGCCAGAGTTTGTCTTCCTTCTGTTTGATAGTTTCTGCCAAGATTTGATCTTAGAAATATTTTTTTTAAATTGAGGAGGAAGAAGAAAACAAACTCTAGTTCTGTCAAAAGTTGCTCAATTCAGGCTAAAAGTTAAATACTTCAAAAAATTGGCTATAACTTAAATAATGGCCTCCGGTGCAATTACTATTTTTCCAAGTTTGACTGTACGTAATTGCATTTGCAATACTATGAGTGAAAATCTTTAAGTAATTTAATATAGGTTTGACTGTACGTAATTGCATTGGCAATCAGGGACAGCCGAGGGGTTCGAACCCTTTCGGCAAAAAGTTACGTATAGTACATTTAAGATATTTTAAAGAATTTTTATGTTTATATATTGATTTTGAATCTTCTTAATATAAAATTAGAGGTTGACATAATGATTTAGGGGTTCAAAACTCATTTTGAGGTTCCAAGATCAAATCTTAGCCACTATTCCTTTTTTTGAACCCCCATAATGGTTAACGATACTCCCTCTGTCCCTAATTACTTGTCCCCTTTTCCTTTTATAGTTGTCCCTAATTACTTGTCCATTTTAACAAATCAAGAAAAGACAATTTTTTTTTACCTATTATACCCTCAATTAAATGATTAATTACTTTAAAAAATATAGAACTTTTCATCCACTTCATAATTAATATGATAAAATGGTAAACTCACCATGTCATTAATTTTTTTTAATAAGTGTGTCAATTCAAAAGTGGACACGTAATTAGAAATAGAGGGAGTAGTATAAGGGAAGAAAAATATTAGTAGCACGTGCATAAATAAACTGGAACTAGTGCGTGTCGGTTTGGCCGGCAGTTGTATGGACACGTTACGCATGTTGTATATGATTGAGAGCAACATTTCAAAATTTATCATAAGTAGTAATTATCAAAAAATTAATAATTATATACAACTAAAACAAATAATTAGAAGTACATATTTTAATTAATTAAAAATTACAGATACTAAAATCAGTAGTGTTTATTAATAATTGAAGAAATAAATATCTTCTTTTTATCTCTGTATATTTAATTAATTATATTGCTTTTCTTCTCTCTTTTTTTTTTAAAAAAATAATTAAAATGCTGCACTGGTGATGCCAATTTATGAAAAAGAAAGTCCTCCACTTTTTTCTTTTATGCAGTCTAATGGGCAACTTGATGAATAGTCTATAGCTTTTCCTTCCCTTTTCTTCTTTATTTATAGGATTATATTATAACTGCGCGCCCTCTCTCACACACATTTTTTATTTTCCTTTTTTTCATTCTCTAAGAGGCCGTTTGGATAACTTTCTAGAAGTATAATTTTTTAAATTAATTTATTTCAATTAGATAAATTTATACATTAATCATGCATTTAAACATAGAATTATGACAACAACAAAAAAAAACGTGTCTATGTATAGGGTTCTTCCCTGACTTAGAAAAAAAAGATTAAGTTTTGCCACAAAACTTGTCCACTCAAGTATTGAACGAGTTCGACAGATCACAATTGAAGTCACATCTACGGATTTACTGGAAAATATTTGTTCTCATTTCGAAAGGTATTTCTTATATTAAGTTTATGTGTTCTAACTTTCAACATAAGTCGTAAGTGTAATATATTATTCAGGTAAGTAAATTTCTAAAATATATTCGTTGTGCATTACTTTCAAACATTTATATCTTTAAATCTCATAAAGTAAAATTAATGATGATATATATTTTTTCTTTATCACATAGTATTTGCTTCTGGAATTAGAAACAAATACTGATACCAAAAGCGCGTCTATGAGCAAGTGGACTCGTATTTATGACTAGATTTAATTTGTATGATTCTTTTTCTAAAATTTGTTTGCCTTTTAGGAGAAAATGGATTTATTAATTAGAGAATTAACTACCAGTGGTGAATGATTAGAAATTGTAGTATTAATTAGAGAAAGGGACATCTAGGTGCACTGTCAAATTAACCAAGTTATAAATAATGATCAGTCATTCTCAATCTGGATTGCAATAGCTGGATTATTATTAAAAGGAATATTGTGCAATAATTATATGTTACTAAATCGAATTAATTAATCTTCTAGCCTATACTACTCATATACATGCAAACCTGCATGATTATTCACACAATTGTATAAATATAAGGTATTATGAGATATTTTTTTCATGAAAGTACGTAATACAAAACTTAGTCTCATCCCTCCGTCTAATTAAGATGAGTAATTGAGTTATATTTTTGTTCCGATCAATCTCTGAACTTATTATCAAAATCTATATATGAAAATAATCCGAATTTTACTTTTTGAAGTTTTTAAGATAAATATGTGATAAGGAAATTAAAATTATTATATCATATCACAAATTGTATATTTACTCTGACCCTGTTATATATGAGACTTGAGTCTTGACTAAATTAAAAAAGTTAGCTCTCAACCACTCATCTTTAAACTGTTGATGTAAGACTTTGCCCTAATACATTCTTCTAGATCAAGTGGAATTAATCTTCTTTTCTTGTTCTTTTTTTTTTCTTCAGAAAGTGCAATTATATAATGAACTTTGTTGTTTGTTTATTTTAAAAGAAAACATTGGTCCCGATAAATAATTGTCATTTTGGTACAAGAAAAATGACATAATACCAAATATACGATTTCCAGGCAGGGAAAGAAGTACTATATTTATATTGCATGGTCTGGAAAAATCACAATCAATAATAATAGGTGTGCTCCAATATATATAATGACATGATTAGTCAGTATGAGACAAATTAGTGGGTTCACTCTTTACTTAATCTCCATAATAACTTCACAATTAGGCAAAGCAAAAAAGATAAAAGCAATAAAGAGTTGAATTAATTTAGTAAGTGTAGTGAAGCAGAAGCATCAACATTATAATGACAGTTACATAAAGTGGCTAGTTGCTAGTTAAAAGGGAGAAAATTACATAATTTGAACATATTAAATTAAATTACACTGTTACGTTATCTAAAATATTAAAAGTGTAACTTGTAACATAGAAAGTGAAGTATGTACTTTTAACTTGCTGAGTAATATATTTTATTTGTATGTTCAAATTAATGTTTGTTTTAATTGAGGATCTAAACACATTCTTATGCATGTCTTTCTATCAAATACTTTTGATTCGAATTTTGAAAAAGTTTATGTGCAGGTTCCAAATATGTATTACATAAATAAATCAACAATTTAAACTATGTCACCTTCTTTATTAGGGGTGTGCACTATTTGGATTAAACCGAATAACCAAATCAAATCAAATCAAAATTTTATTTGGATTGATTTTTTGGTTTTTTGGATTGGTTTTGAATTAATAAATTACTTTGTTTGGTTTCGAATTTTAAAAAATAAAAACCAAAAAACCAAAAAAAAAAATGAATTATATATATATAATGTTTAGACTTAGAATTAAGTTGGAGTTAACCACTTTTGTTCTTTTTGGTTATTGTCTTTCATGATGATTATGTATATATTTTATGTTTGAATTACATCTATAATAGATATACTTATAAGTATTGTGTTTTAAGTTTTTACTTATGATTTATATTAGAAAGTATATTTAAGGGATTAAATATTATTACTTTGGTTATATATGTTATTAATTATTGACATAATCGAAAAAAGCCGAATCGAATAGAGGAAAATCAAACCAAATTTATTTTAGATCGGATTGGATTATACTTTTACAAAATCAAAAATCCAAACCGAAAAACCTAATGCACACCCCTATTCTTTATCACCTTTAATTAAACACATCAAAAATCTAATAAGACGTTGAACTTCATGATTATTATAAAGCTAATTATATGTACTCTTAGGTGATAAATGTATTGATGTAAGACGTTAAACTTCATGATTATTATAAAGCTAATTATATGTACTCTTAGGTGATAAATGTATTGATGTAGTAACCGATGCTTCAAAACACATACAAAAGTTTTTTATTTGGTGTATTTAGGTGATTAATTAAAGGGAAAAGGGTCAAAAATATCTTTCAACTTTAGTTTATTAGTTGATTATATCCCTATCATTAAAATAAAGATACTTACACTAAAATGATGGAAAAAGAAATAGTGTGTAGGTGTGTGCACTAAAAAGAATCGAAGAGATTGGAGAAGAAAATTAGAGGGGAGGATGGGGTGTGCAGATGTTTCTGTAAATGGGCAGGGTCTTTGGGGAAGACAATACAAGGGGTGGGGGTTGTGAATTTTCTTTTAGGTTTAATTTTTTTTTTGTAATTATTTGGGTAAAATCCGTCTTTGATTCTCTCCAACTGTCTGCTTCGAGCTCCGACGACGATGGTTAGCTTTGTAACGGCCATGACCGACCACGATGCCGCTCTCTTTTTTTCTTTCCTCCATCAATAGAGTAATCATACTCGTCTAAAAGTGCTCAGATCTGATTGATTTTTGTGTTTTAGGTGTTGTTGACAATGTCTTTGAAGTCACGCCACATCTCCCTCTCTTCCCTGTTAATGTTAAATCAGATCAACAAAATTATTGCTCCGGCAAAATTTTATTTTTTCTGATAAAATTTATTGACAGGTTGTTTTCGTTTTATTTTCTAGTATTTCTTGGTTGCTGCATTGTTCATAAAGAAAAAATGAAGTTCAAATGAAGAATCATGGCAGAATTGGGGAAAACACAATTGGAGAATTATCATGACAGTAGCTCCAAATGATTTTCTTTTTTTTTTGAGAATGGGTACAGAAAATGCGTTAAATTATTTTGGGTTTAAGATAGATAGATGGGTTAGGCATTTTTGGGTTTAAGATAGATAGATGGGTCGGGCATGGGTTTAAAATAGGGAATGGGTTATTTTTTAAGAAATCGGGTCAATTTTGTTTGATTTGGGGATTTCCTTCAATTGAGGGGTATAAATGGTGAAATTAGTAACGGCGAGGATATGAATAACTTTGTTTTAACGGTAGAATATAATCAATTAATAAATTAAAGTTAAGTGGTATTTTTGACCTTTTTCCCTTAATTAAAATATATATGTTGAATTTCGTAATGTCTAAAATATATTGACAAGTTAAAAAGGTGTTTATATTTTTTTAATTTTTTTATACAGTATGAATATGATATTGAGTATACTTTTGGTTGATCATTAATTAGAGACTATTAACAGTAGCATTGATAGTTTATATTGATTGATTAGACAGTAGAAACAGTAGCTATGATGATGGCATTAAGCAATCAAAACTAGCACTATCTCTTTTCCCATGATCAAATAAAGTTAGAAGCATATCAACTTTATGACTTTGTAATTATTGAACTTTCTTAATTATTCGACCTAATCCATATCAATAGTATTAAAAGTCGTGGGACATTTTCCTTAATGTCCTGACTAGGAGTGTACAAAAATAAATCGAAAATTGAATTAAATTGTAAATCGAGTTAAACTGATATAAAAAATTCAACTAGTGGTTAGTTTGACTTGGTTTGGTATTGGAAAAAACCTCCGACTATATTTGGGTTGGTTTGGTTTTAATTAGAAAAACCAACCCGAGACCAAACCAACCCGACATTATATATATAATTTTAATTTTTTTTTTATACATAAAAAAATTTACTTTGATATAATTTTTAAATATTTTTTATACTTTTTCATAGTTTTTATCTTTTAATATATTATTTCAAGTTTGAAACTTAGAATTTTGAATGGTTCAATAAAGATTATAGTCGACAGATGTTGATAATTATAATAAAGCTTAAATCAAAATCAAATTAATACTAATGCAAAAAGGAAATTAATTCAACACTAAGAATGACAATAATATTGAATATTTGTTCTTTGGTTTTACATTGATTTAGACAATTCAAATACATAATCTAATTTTAATTTCCTTTAATATTTAGTCATGTAACTAATACTTATTAAACTTATTTAGCATGATTTAGTACTTTTAAATTATGATCATTTTTATTATGACTTGTTAATTTGCAATATTTGTTTTACGCGATTTCATTATTATTATTATTTTTGTTGGATATTTTAGTGTCATTATTCATATCATATTTTGTGTTATTTTCTTAAGAAACACCTTAGATAGTTGTATTTTGGTAGGACTAAAGAAATATTTGAAATACACGTAAATTATAAGTTTGTATGAATACTTTACCGAAAAACTCCAAATTCCGAAAAACTCAAAAAAAACCGAGGTTGAAAAACCCGAGTTTTATTGGTTTGGTTTGGTTTATAGATTTAAAAATCCGACACAAATATTTTAATTTGATAATTGAAAATCCGAACCAACCCGGTCATGTACACCCCTAGTCCTGACATGAAGGATTAAAATAATACTAAAACAAATTAAACATTTTGTCCTTATTACAACTTCCCATCTAAAAGAATTTGCATCTGATAATTGTTACCTTTGTATTTGGTACAAGCTACAATTTAGAGCTGTAAAGCATTAACCATGGAAAGTTGCATAATTTATATTATTTTTATTTGATAATTGGCCATAAAATTCTGATTACATCCATCTTTGATGAAAAATACTTAATTTATTTGGAAGGGGGGCAAGTGGAATAGTCCTCTTTATTTGCATTTTTCCTTGTGTTCAATGGAGTATTACATATATGATAGTAATGAAATAGTCAATGTTTTTTTTAAAAAGATTCTAAATATAAAAAAAAAATAACACTTGAAGAAAATTAAAGGGAGTAAAAAGAATGATATGGTCAAAATCTGTTTTTTCATAGTGTATTTTTCTAAATGAAAAAGTTATAATTTATAACATAAATTTCAAATTGTTTCGCGGTGAGAAAAATCTTTATTTCTAGTCATAGAAGTTTTAAAAAAAGAGCAACTTTCACATTTAGCAAACATAAAAATTATATTTGTATGCTATAACTATAGTTTGCATAATTGCGCTCCATAACAAACTTTATATTTGTTATTTAGCATTAGATTGTATAAATTGTTGAGGGCATCAGATTTGCATAAATCATTGGAAGTCTCTCATTTGTATAAATTGCTGGCAGCCTCTCAATTCAATATAAGTGTATAGGACGAAGATATATGTATTTGCATGTGTATATACAATTTTTCTCTCGCTTTATACAAATAAAAACGCAATTTATATATTTGTGTTCGTATAAAGTGAGAGAAGCGAGTGAGAGATTGGCGAACGAGAATTTCAAGGAGAAAGGCGAATGACAATAATTTGCTATGAATCATAATTAAATCAAATTATAATTATAACATTTAATTTGAATTAATAGTTTGATACCTTAAAAAATGGATGAGTATTTTCAGAAAATGGAGACAACTTTGAATGGACTAAGCTCCAATAACTTTTACTATTAAAATAATAAAGCTCCAATAAGATCCTATGATTGATTTAGTTTATCATCATATCCGGAACTAACTTTTACTATTAAAATTATAAAAACAGCTGATGTTTTTTGTCTTTTTCTCCTTCCAACTTTATTAAGATTTTTATATAATTGCCTTTAATTTGGCCTCCATGGTATATCAAATAAAGGACTCGCTGATGGCATCTAAGCAACAAACTCAAAGTTGATATATTATTGTTAATTAATAAAAAATTAACTTATTTATATCAAGATTTTAAATAATTTTTATTTTATTTATTGTATTTTCAATATGTTATAGAAGGTAATCTATCATATTTTTAATATTTGTGAATTTTAATTTTCTTTTAACAAATAAAATGCCGCTCGGTAGCATGCCACGTAATATTCATATAATCAAAATATCAATATTATGTGAAAATTTTATCGAAGAAGGACGGTATTTAATCTATTCAAGTAATATTTGAGTTATGTTTATTCGACATGTATAATATGGGATAAATATTATATGTTAATTTCCTCTAAAAATTCTTTACATGTATCTCCTTTTTTTTATGTATATATTTTAACATCACTCGATAGATTTTTTGACTCCACTACTGTAAGTTAAGATTTATTTATCATTGAATTTTCTTTTTGACATGATTGGTGTGAAGTGTGAACTAATTAAGAAGAGTTCATTTCTTATTAGTTAATCCACTTTTTATGTCAAAACCTTTTCAAGTGTTGAATTAGAATCCTAATTAAAGTAGTTATTTTTTTAGAAATTATGAAAATAGAAGCAAACACAAAGCCAAATGAAATACAAATAAGAAGAGTCAAAAAGTGGAAAAAGTATAGAGAGGAACCCACAGCCAAACATTATATAAATAGGCCTCATAGTCAAAGAAAGTGGAGCCCAATATAATGAAGTATTAGGTTAAAGGTCATCAATCTGTTTTTACCCTATTTTGACAAAACAAGTCCAATCTCAACTGTAAATGTTGCATCCATTTGTGTTCTAAAAATTGAATTCACTTCATAAGGAACATGAATGCATGAAACTGTCACATTTATTGAAAAAATATAAATAGTACTATATAGTTTTGCTGTATTTAAATTCAATATTCCTATGGACCCCAACATAGATCTTCTTCCTTATCTTCAATAATTCAACCTCCCTTCTTAGCACTTTTATTTCTTTCTATTTTTTCATTTTCTAATTCTAAAGAATAATTATTTGCCCTTTTCTTCACATATTTAATAGAGTGGTAGGAAGAACTAACTAGTCCTTAGGTATTAATTTTTATTTTTGTTTCCATATTATGTTTTTATCATCTCCCTTATTATATGACTTTATCCTTTTAACCCCAAGGGTGTATTTGGTATAATAGAAATTATTTTCTCTAAAAAATAAGATTCTTATAATTGAAAAATTATTCTTTTCTAAAAATAGAAAAATAATAATTTAAATGACATTCTTTGCTTATGGTCTCCAACTTACGTTCTCAAGTCCCAACACTCCACAATCTCCGATCCCCTACCCACTCACCTATTGATATATATAAAAGCATTAAAACTTATTTTTTTTATTTCCTTATCAAATATCAGAGAATAATAATTAGTTTTTTTAAAAAAAAATCACGAAAAACATTATCTTTCGTACCAAATACACTCTAGATATTATTGGGAGAGAAGTAGGAAATAGGAATGAGAGAGAAACTAATAATTGATGTAATTCACTTGGTTAAATTATTGACAATTTGTTAGGTAGTTGAAAACGAATACTACCCTTTTACTGTATGTTTTTTTTTTTCAATCAGTTGGAAAAATTGATGTGTACAAAGTATCCAGTCTCTTTGCTTCTTTTACATTTAACTTTCTTTAATTAACAAGTGAAATCACTTGTAGCCTTCCTATTTTACTTATATTATTCCTCTTAACTTTTTAAAGTGATCTGAACGAAACACTAATTCAATTGATCTATCTAATATTTGATTATTTAGGCCACGTTATGCCATAATAAGTATTTACAATTTTTAGATATCAATTTTCAAACATATGTAGATTATTAAATTTGAAAAAACCTAAGTTAAGTAATGATTTTTACTTACTAAAAATGAAACTTATGTACAATCAAATTAACTTTATAACTTTAAGTACTTTTTATTCATAAATCAATCAAATTAGCTTAACACTGGATTTTGATTTTGGGCCATTGGTTTCGACTTTCGACCAACTGATAATAAATGGACGGCAAACTTACTTTTGACTCTTTGAAAGATAGGTTTGGTTTTGTGGGCTGGCAAACATCTTATGTTTTTTTTTTGTATGATTGATGTTTAAGTTCATATAATTGTACCTTTTCTATTTTAAATTGATTGGTCGAATTTAATTTGTACTTTTAAAAATAATTTCATTTTTCAATTTATTTTTCTTTTATTTATTAAAAGATCTTGTTGAATGAACATTTAAGATATTATCTATCAATTCAGATAAACATTGCGTACGAATTCAAGTGTACCTTTTTTTTCTTCCAGAGCTTTCTCCAATTTTGTCCTATTTATTTCTCGAATAATGAATAGTCTTTTTTACTTTTTCAAGATGATCATTAAAACGGAGCCACAAAACTATAATTTATAAATGACAAGTAACAAGTAATTAATCATGTGGGGTCCTACCATATCCTCATCCAAACAATCAGTTCCAAGTATGTAGGTTTCTTGTATAATTAATTAGTTTTTCATGTGTTACGATCAGACGCTCAGTATCATGTCAAAAGTTACACTCTTTCTGTTTCTAATTATTTGTCCACTTTTAAATTGACACACTTATTAAGAAATTAATGTTTGACATAGTGAGTTTACCACTTTATCCTATTAATTATGAAGTAAATGAATTAAAAACTTAACAGTTTTAAGAAGTTCTACATTTTTTAAAATAATTAATTGAGGGTATAATAGGTAAAAACAATTTATCCTTTCTTGATTTGTCAAAAGTAATTAGGGACAACTAAAAAAGATAAAGTGTGACAAGTAATTAGGAACAAAGAAAATAGTTGATATCAAAGTCACAACTTTATTTCTTAACCAACTCTACCAAGCAAGCATCAAATTCGATCAAGACTCCGATCCTGATCATCTAATTTCTCGCGGGGCTTGTTGTAGGTAAACAATGTTGGCATTACCTAACATCATGTATGGAATTAATTAGCCTGAATTCTTAATTTCAATAATCATGTAAAGAAAAAAGTAATCTCCAGAAATTCTTGTTATATATACAAAAATCTAACTTCTTGTTAACTGTTGTATATAATTATTGGAGCTTTGTTTCTAAGGATGAGTTCTTTGGTTCTTAAAATTTGTCCATGAAAAAATAACTTGTTAAATACGTTTATTTATTAGCTAAACAAATTATAACTTCACCTATATCAATCCATTTAGTCAAAATATATTCAAAAACATGTTCTTTGATATGTTATATAGTCATAATAATAATTTAAAAAGTAATGTTATTAGATACGGAAAAGCATAAACTAAAAGAACAAACAAATGTTCAATTAGTAAAATTTGAACAAATTGAATTATAAATCATATTTTAGTCTATTTCAAACTAAGTAATTTTTTGAACAGAACAATACCATATTCATTTATTATCTTCGCTCATTTTAATCCGTCATTTGACCCCTCTAATTTCTTCATCTTTCTCAAATTAATTACAGAACTCAATTTGATATCCAACCTGGTCCAGTAATTTTTTTAAAAGTAAATGCTTAAATAGTCTTTTACAACACTTATCCATATCTTTGGTTATGGATAAAATAATTTAAAGAAACATCATCTTACTTTATAAATTAAAATGCAAAATTAAATATATTTTAATACGAATCTAGAGTCTAGAGCACCACTATTTTTAGTAGTTGGAAAAAATAAAAATAAAACAAGGAATCAATTACACTAAGAGGAGTTAGTTAAGAAACAAAACACCCTAGAATAATTATAATCAAACTGTTAGCTCGAATTGATATGCACTAATCAACAAACCTTTGTTCTCTTTTTGTTAAGAAATGAAAGAATAAAGTAAAAAGTGACAAAAATGGTAATTCACCTAATTCATGTTTGGCTACAAAATTCTAACTATGGGCCTTGTGGGCCGTACCTGTCCCCTAGCATGTATGGCTACAATCCAAAGTTAAAAATTAAAATTAGGTTTTGGTGGTATCAGTTGCATAATAAAATAAAAAAAATATTAAAAAAATATATAAAAGAAAACACAAAAAAATAATTCAGTATACGCAATTTATATACAAAAAATATTTTAATCTTATTATGTAATATCATTTTTTTAGAAAAACATATTAATATTTTTAGAAAAAAAAATCGGATAAACTTGGCAAGCGTGTAACTCCGCCCTTAGTTTAAAGTTAAAAAGTAAACAAAAGTTGGTTTTCTTTCTTCTTTCACGTTTCATAAACTAATTAAAGAGAAAGGGAGAACTAAGTGAAGATAAGGACGTACCACGAATGCCCTAATTGGTGTTAGTTATAACTTATAATTGTGATCATTAAAGAATTTGATGTTAATCCAGAGATGAGATAACAGGTCATAGCCCACTAGTATACACGTTGCTTCTTATTTTTAGGATGATTATGATTTATTTATGAAATGTTGTTTGGTGAAATATAATTAATTAGTTATTAGAATGACTTGTGATAAGAGCATGCCATACTAATTATTGGTTTTCACTGTTTTCCTCTGTTCTCTCTCTTTCTCAAATCCAAAGTTAGTGGAATCTTGTCTGAAATCCTTTTTTCTTTTTTTTTTGTTTTTAGATATATCATACATAAATTCTAACATATGATATATGAAGTATTCGTAAGGTAAAAATATAACAGGACCAACATAATATGGAAAAAATCTACATGTATCAGTGATACACAAGGCCGGCTCTATGCTTTGGCAAATAAGGCTTTTGCCATAGGCCCCCGAATTTCGGAGGCCTCAAATTTTATCAAGAATAAATTATGTGTTAAAATTTCTATAGAAATAATTGATTATTTATGATAAAAAGTATAAAAAAAATTAAAATTTATTATTTTACCCACTTTAACATATTTTGTACTTTGTTAAAAATAAGAATTAATAGTGAAAAGTGTTGAACAAAGTGAATTACAATTTTTTTTTATTTCTTTTTAAATTTTAGTTTCTGTTGAAGTGTGTGACCATCTCATCTAAAAGCTTAAGCTGTTAGAGAGAGCACACTTTTATTATTTAATTATATTCTCAACACGCCCCCTCACGTGCGGGCCTGGTTTTTTTTCATGGGCCAAGCACGTGAAAATTCTTTTTTGATTTGGGTTGGCGGTGAGATTCGATCTCAGGGCCTCTGCCTGCTCTGATACCATGTTGAAGTGTGTGACCATCTCATCTAAAAGCTTAAGCTTTTAGAGAGAGCACACTTTTATTATTTAATTATGTTCTCAACAGTTTCAGGCATTACTACAAGCATATTAAAATGGGTATACCAAGTCATCAACTTCTTGAGTCAAATTATATGGTTCTAACTCTTATCTTTATTTAATATTTGTCAACTTATTACTTATATACTTATGTTAGTAATTTATATATTAATTGCCTCACTGAAATGGTGTTTTTCAATGTTGAGTTGATAAAATCTTACCTAAAACTAATAACTGAAAAAACAATATTAAAATACTAATAATTTTCATCTAAATAGTGTAAGAAAAATAAATTTTGAATAAATACGTACATGAAGTTTGTTTATATTTTAGGCCCCGAATTGAAATTTCGCTTTAGGCCCCCAATCACGTTGAGCCGATACAAAATTATAAATCAAAATTAAATTGTACATAATTTTATAAAAAACATTATAATAGATATTACTTGTGTAATATTATTGTTTACCATACAACAATTTTAATTTAATTGTTGTAATAATGTTACAATTGGGTACAAGAGCTTTGGAAATTTTGAGTTTCCCTTATTATATTCTTCAGTCCAAAGTAATCAACTATTCTTTTTGGATTGGGCACAGAATGTTGCTTCAAGATTATTGATTGGGCTTGTCTATTTTTATTATTAGGCCCATGCAAATACATTTCGCTTGTTTAGCAATTGGGCCTCGGTCCAATGACCTATTCCACAGCTAATCAACTCAGCTGGCTTCACAAATAACAACATACAAGAGAAGATCTTAAACATAGTTCAAATTTTAAATCTGGAAAGACAGAATCAACTCGGAATGTAGTTGAGACTTGAGTATATGCTTGAAAACTCAAGCGAGTTTCGGCCAAGTTGTGTAGTTTTTTACTCGAATCGTTTCAAATTAATAGGTAATTGAGTGTATAATATCACAATCGAATGAGTTTTAGTGAACCACCTATAATAAGTAATACCACAATCACCTAGTGCTTTTTTGCCCTACTTGATTCCCTTCCAGGATGACACATGATGGGGTGGGTAATTGATAGAATAATGTGGAAAAGGATTATTTATTATAAGTGGTACACAAAACGAATTCTACGTCAAAGAATAGCCAATCACTTGATTACAATAGTAACCTCTTTTTGTGTTTTTAATTGCTAAATTGACAACTTAAATATGAGTATAATGGTATTCAGATTCAATGGCGTATGGAAAACGTCATGCACGATCCCCGGTAATTGGACTGGTCAAATTCATGCACACTCATTTCTTCATTTATAATTAAAGTAGTAATTTTTTTTCCTAAATCCTAATCTCAAATAGTTTAACTAACAATATTAGTAGTTTTTTTAATCCATTTTAATTTTGAAATAATGTTTTTTTTTTCATATTTGAAGAGGCCGTCTTTTTTACTTTAACTAGATGACTTTTCTTAACAGTTATTTGCATTTTAGGAGGACGGAGGTCGGAGAGTGACACACTTGAACATAATTAAAGAGCATCAAGATCTTTTGTGTTATATATATATATATATCAGACCAATAAAAAAAACAAGAAAAGAAGAAATATTTTCCTCCATCAAAATGAAAAGCAATTTATATTATTAAATTATTATTTAATATTTTACTTGAATTTTTCATGTTAAATAAATAAGTCAAACTAAAATATTAAATAAAATTCAACTTATATCTTGTCAAAAATAAAAGAGCGGCAATGCCTATGTAATGATTTTCATCACTCGTCCAAACCATGAACTCTTTTTCTTTTTCTTTTGCTCTCATTGTCTATTTGTGTTTTCTAGGTAACATATATATGCACTTTATAATGCATATATTATTCTAAACTCAAGAAAGAATTATTTTTTTTGAAAAAAACTTTATAATGTACCGACCATAAATATGAGAGTACTATTTATTACTAAAAATAATTAGCAAATTTTGGCACAAAGCGCCAGTAACATCAACATGTTGAGAGTTGAGAGTCTTCAAAGGCATTCCAACTTCTTGGGCCAAAAATATCAAAATAATTCCATATAGTATTAAAATTATTCCCAGAAATATGCTTATACATATAAATGAATAAATACTATAGTGTCAGGTGTGTACTATTTGGGATTATGATTTAGACCCTACAGTAGTAACTACAAACAGTTGGACAGTAGTAATTGCAATTGATACCTTTACAAGCAGTACTAATTAATTAAAAATTTCAGATTCCATTTTTTTTGTAGCTCCAGATAAGATGTGCAGATTTTTACTCCACTAAAGTTGTACTAATAATAACATGCAATAGAACAATACTTGAGACAAATTAAACTCTGTCAATTACTTAGTATTGGACGACCACCATCATTTCAACAGACTTAGATAGATTCCCAAACTTATTGGACAAATAATTAACCAGACAAGTAAAAACTTCATTCTTTCACGTACCGAAGTTTGTTAAAGAAAATGGACATTGGGCCTCACTAATGTTATGAATATTAAATGATTAGATACATAAAAATTGTCTAAAATCATATCAGGAGATAACATTTCATCCTATTAAACAATGTAAAATTATTGATCAAACACTCTTTAGAAATGGACCTTTGTGTCCAATTTAGCTTGAGAACGGGAATAATAACTTTTCACTAAGCTAAGGAGATTTAAAATCTAAAAAGTACCCAACAAATAAGCTAGGCCAAAATATTTTTAATATCAATCTAATATATATCTAGTGTAATTTCTTTCTGTTCCTTATTTTCGTCCTATTAAAAATTAGCCGATGAGGTAAGAATTATTCCTACGATGCCATACAGTGAGACAACATCGATCATCAAGGAATGTGGGGTAATCTATCAGCATCAATATGTATAATTGTATAGTAGATGTAACTTCATCCTACAAAAATTACACATGTGAGCTTTCAACTTTAATAATTATTAAAGACCTCAACCCCTTTTATCTTTCCCACATCCAAAAAGTTTACAAAAGAAACCAGAATCAAAAAACATTTCTTCTTTTAGGTTTAACAATTTATAACATGAAAGACAAAAAAGATGAAAAGATAAAAGAGTAAATGGTAAATACATATGTCTTGTAGTTAACGGGGTCGACTCCAATTATCGAAGCATAAATTTTCAATCCCATAAGTCTCTCTTTTCTTCCCATCTTTCTAATCACATAAAGTTTTCAATTAGTTTAATCATCTTCTTTAGGCATAACCACGTGCATTTACAGCTGATTTTGACTAAAACATTTCTTTGGACTATACAAATATACTACTAGTCTTTAATTAGCATACGTACAAATGCGTCCCATAAAAAGTGGGAGTCTCTTTGCTAAAGTATGTGCTAAGTTAGTGATGTGTATGGAGACTAATAATAAGGTAAAGGATCCCAAAAGTAAAGAAAATTCCAACTTTAAGGTGATGTTATCATGAAGCATCTTGCAATAATACTAGAGAGCGGTGCTTGTCTCTTTTCTACATCCACTAAGTTAAAGCAAAAAAGTGCCATGTCAACAAAATATGTCATATTTTATATATGGAAATTATTTTTAAAATATAATAAAATTAATTGGCGATAGGGAAGTGGAGTGGAAATGGGGAGGAGATTACAATGTAGAAAATCAAAGCTTCACCAAGAAGGTGAGAGTTCAGATAGCCAAACAATTGAGCTACTAAAATTCCTAAATATATGGAAATTATTTGTCCTTAGTCATGGGGTATTTTGATGTAAATCTTTTGTCGAATCTAAATCCCAAA
This sequence comes from Solanum chiquidenum, assembly GCA_029582725.1. NCBI lineage: Eukaryota > Viridiplantae > Streptophyta > Magnoliopsida > Solanales > Solanaceae > Solanum > Solanum chiquidenum. The sequence goes on from JAJOOS010007899.1 coordinate 64,802, forward strand.
TTTCTGCTCAATATTCCTGTGCTAACATACAAGAATTAGATTCCAAATGTTTCTTAAGTTATGCTTCAAACTCTTATCTTCAAGCTTCCACTTTGTGATACCTTCTTATTTTCTTCATGTTTTTGTTTGTTGTTTGGTCTAGTGAGTATCTAAAAGATTTATGGGCTGTTTTATTAATTTATGAAAGGGAGATATACCATTTTACCATTCAGTAGTAATATAAGAGGCCGTTTATTCATATATAGTATTTTGTTGTTTCAAATATTTAAAAAACTATATTTGGAGATTATTTCATGAACAAGTGTGTGTTACCAAACTTGACGATTATTTCAATTTCAAATTACTTGGAATATATATTGTATTTAAAGATTGAAAAAAAGATTTGACTTTTAGGAGTTTTTCCAACTTCCTCTCTAAAACTTCATTGTGTTTAATTTCAAGTCAAAACACAACTTTAACTTTTCATTTTTACTCATACAATATATTATAAATAGATTTTTACTTTTACTTATCAAGAAACATTCAGTTTGATTTACTCTTTACTCTTATTATTAATTATACTTATTTTTCAATGTAATTCCCAAAACATAAAATTATTTATTACTATGTTCAAAGCGTGATATACTAAAATTGTCATTCTATTTATTATTTCTTAAAGAATCTGTCAAATTAATACTAGACAAGTAAAAATAAACGCAAAGAGTTCCCACTTTCAACTCAACTTCATACTATTTTTTTGTCCCAACGTAATAGTATCAATTAATTCATGCGTAGACTCTAGAAAAAAATTTGGTCAACCCTAGCTACCTAACGTAAAGGCAGGCTCGTAGCCAATGTGATGAAAAATTGGCTGGTCAATATAGGTACCTAAGCAAATAGATATATAGCAAGTCTAGAATTGTCAAGCTAACTTATTACCTATAGAACAAATGATGAAAAAGTCAATATCTCAATTCTCATTTACGTTTATAGACCTGTTTTGTACTTTCTATGTGACATATTTTCTTCTTTTTAGTTTGTCAAAAAATGTTACTTTGTAAAATTAGAAAAAAAAAGTGATTTTAAATTTCTCTTTTATTTTTAATAATTTTATCTAATTAAATAATATCATATAAATTAGAATACGATTAATAATCATCATACAGATAGTAAATATCTGCATGTTAATTTGTACCTGGACCAATAACGGTCTTCTTCTTCTTCTTCCTATTTTACTTTACAGTTAGGAAGTCATTATCGTCATATCTCGTTTTCAATATCGAAACATAGTAAAGCTACATGACAGTAAAATGAATCTAAACACAGCTAGCTAGCTAGCTAGGTCCCCATACATTAATCTAGAATATTACTCTTTAAAAACGTTAGCAAATTAACTTATGTTATAATAAATAATAGTCCGATATTCCAAATCACCTAGCTCTATCGAGCCATGGAAGTAAATCGTTATTTTCTTCGTTTGAATTTGATTGGGTCGTAGCTCTATAATTCAGGTTCACGTGACCCCGGCCTCTGTTCGAGAGTCAAAGTTGGAATGATGATCACTTTGTAAGTAAATTTAGCACCAAGTGAAGCAGCGGACCTACGGGTCTCTCTTTGTTTCAAATCGAGCCAAGACAACATCCCTTCATTCAGGGATGCTCTCTTTATATATATATATATATGAAGCCATACATCACATGCACAAACACAAAAAACATACAAAATTAATCAAATTATTCTAAGTTATATTATCTATATACTATGAACATGAGGTGTGCAACGACTTAGATGTACGTGTTACAAAGTAAGACATATATATAGAGTTTTTTTTACACTGAATGAAGAAAAAAAATATGGGACAATGACTATGTACGTATACTGCCCATGTTTGGCCAGCCAATTATTTAACTTCTCGTGATCTATAAGGGACCAATGACTTAGCTATCTTGTAAGTTTTCACTGGACAGTATCTGGTGAAATGTCTTGTGATGTCTCTAAATATGTTAAATCAAAAAATATATGGAACTCATAGTATAGATTGGTAAATATGATTTACATACTCGAAATACTATCACGGACCAACATATATTACTATTAGATAGTCTAATGTGTTGTTCGTCTAAAACCCAACATAATGTTCATTCTTACAAATTATGCATTCATTTTTAACAGAAAAAAACATTTTTTTTGTTTAATCCATCTTTAAGGAAATTAAAGAGAAAATTATTTCTAATTAAAGATAGTGAACGTGAGTTGATGTCACTAGTAATATTTGTTTCATTTCTTAAAGTCTTACCGTACGAAAATTAGTTGGACTTGGGCAGTAGTTTTGTCGGTTTGACAAAACCTGTTTGAATTGACTTATTTGTAATATTTTGAAACACATTTGTTATAATGTTTAGATAAAATATGCCAAAAGTGATAATGATTTTTTGCTTAAATTAAATTTGCGTAAAATGTGCTTCCCGCCATTTGTTGCATAATGTGACATCCAGCATGAGCAATATCTCGTTGATGGAATAAAGTAATCATATTTAATTATATATGCAAATCCAGAAAAAGAAACTTTTTCCTTTCTTTTTGCCTTTCCCTTTCTTTTCATTGTTACGGACGCTGAATATTTTCGTAATGCTACCAATTATGCAGGCAAACCATAAAAGGAATGGTCCACCAATATTAATTATAAGTTTGTTTAACAGATTAGATTAGCTAAATTAATTATGGTGGGGGAGGGGTTAGTGTTCCCCTACCCTTTTTTCTTGATTTATAATTAAAAGTAGATAAAGCTGCCTCAACCATTTTAGAAAGTGCAAAGGAACACCAAAAAAAAGTTGCCAAATTAAATAAAAATAATTTATTGGATTCCAATCCCATTAGTGATTAACATTAGATTAGATCTTGGAAAAATAATAATTAAGATTAGAAACTACTCACATGTACATGTCTGGGGTGATTTTTGGTTCTAGGAAGTTGACTAGAGACCAAAGAAATCTTTGCTGGTAAGAAACTCAAGAGTCTTTGAGTGTGGGTTGCTCCAATGAAGCCAACATATATCCTCACGAATATTATTACATTTTAATAGTGAAACGATATAAGTTTTGACTAATATATTAAGATGTATCATTTTCATCATATTAATATGAAAAAAGTTGCAATTTATAGTATTTTCCATATAGTTTTTAAATACATAAAAATTTATTTTAAAATATCAAATTAATGTAATGTAAATTAACTTTGAAAATTAGTCAAATTAACTCTCTAAAGTTCAAAAGGAACGGATGAAGTATTGTTTGCTAATTCCAAAAGGTTTCAAAGTGGTCCATATTATTTTTCCACCGTGACAAAATTCAGAGTAACAGAATGACTATAATCATTTTTCGAACTCAGCTTTAAGAAAGAGACTCTCATTAATTTCTTTTTTGGGAGTTGGGATTTTAATATTGTTTGGAAGTATTATTTTTTTTACTTCATATGAGTAGTTATTGTTGTGCGTTATTTAGTTCGAGCAATCAGAAAACAACTCGTCATTTGTGGTTTGGTTGGGAGTTGGGACTATTGTCACCAAATTTGCGATACACATGAACTTTTGGTAAGTGGTAACAATGTCCAACTTAGAGTACAAGGGGTTTATCAAAATTTAACCAGAGTTCTTTCTTCATTTTAATCAATCACTATCATTCATTTCAGCTCAACTAATAACAATAATAATATATTCAATATAATTTCACTAGTGACGTCTAAGGAGGGTAGTGTATATACAGACTTTATTCTTACATAATAGAGAAGTTGTTTCTAATAGACTATCAACTCAAATCAAAGCATTACAAAGTAGTTTGAAAAAAAAAACTGAATTGAAGAAGCAAATTTCAGGCCAACTGCATTGGAAACAAATTTATAATCCGTTTGTTCAAGTTTTTAGTAGGTCAAAAGTGTGCATTCTTTTTTTTAAAAAAGTAGGTGTTTCAACAATTTTTGAAAGAAAAATAGTGTTTTTAGAAAGTGGCAGAAGTTGTTTTTATAGATCAGTTTTTAAAAGTAATTTGTTAAACACAAAATTGCTTACTCAAAAATATTGTATTAAAATTAATTAGTCAAATACAAACTTTTCAGTTAAAAAAAACTTTTTAAAAACTATTTTCCAAAAAGAATACTCTTTTCGAAATAAACTACTTTCCTAATATCTATATCATGTGACTTGGGACTTGCTAACCACTTGTACCCAATAGTTCATCAATTGATTAATATAATGACTTAACTAGTTAACATTGCTATCTATATGATAGATTTATTAGAAGTACTTTCTTAGTTTAATCTATTACTTATTGGGTTGTTTGGTGTGAAGTATAATATCCAATAATTATGGGATTAAATTATAGTACCACTTAATTTGTTGTTTAGTTGGCAAGTCCGGGATAATTTATCCCGGGATTAATAATTAGTATCGAGATATCTCTCCCCTTGGGTGGTATAGTAATCCCGGGATAAAATAAGTAAATGACAAAACTGTTTCTTTCAACCCTTTTTATACATCACTTTTTACATTCATGAAGGGCATTTTTGTAAAAAAAAAAAATTATTGTTAAAATTTATTATTTTTAATACAACAAACCAAACACTCAATTAAAAATAATCTTATCATAATTTATTCCATCATAACTAATCCCATTATAATATAGATCATGTACTTTATTTATTTTATGATAAAAATACAAATTAATACTCTCAAATAAACAGTGCAATGATCTAAAGGTTATTATTTAAATTTCAATATGTTGAACCATTCCTTTCTCATAAATATGTTTGAAAAAAAAACAGTTTACTGTAGTTTATTCAAAATTGTGTTATAAAAAGTCTACCATACTCCCTTTCAAGTTTTTTTTGACATTTCATGAAGACACATTTACTACCCACCCCCACCAGATGACTTCATATTTTATTTTATTTTTCCTTTTTAATTATATCTATTATTAGTAGGTGTATAGTCTGATCTTTTTGATTTTAATAAATTCCAACGTAAGCAGAATATACAACTTGTATCCAGCATTAAAATTACTGAAAAATAATCTGTAGGAAAAAATCTCTGTTGGTCACATGGAAAATGTTAAATAAGACAGCAATAATGTTTATAATAATTACATTTATATAAGAAGATACATTTTATAAAGTCCATGTGTATATGAGTAGTTCTGCAAAATCTAACTCTACCTTGGTGTCACCTAGCTATGAAAGATGCTATTCCCTATTTAGGTTAATTAATTAAGTATTTGTTTCCAATTATGAGTACTTTATAGTATTAAACATTGTATTTTGGGACAGGAATGTACAATGTAATAAAAAAAAGTGTTAGCAAACGTTAGCATATAGGTAAGCTTTGGAAAAAGGAAATTACATAGAGCTAGGTGGTGAAAATAATTAATGGTGAAGTAAGTTATTTTACAAGTCACAAAAAATTGTACTAAGTGAGAACTGATCCTTAATTCTTATGAAAATAATCTAACATTTAATTAAATGCATTAGTTAGCTACAAAGATATCGAAATATCATATTATATTAAAATTTTAAAATATATACATAAAATATTTAGTTTACGAAGAAATAATAGATTTTCTGCTTCATATGTGTGTAAATTTATTTCATACTCAAAATATTAAATTTATTATTTAATGAGTGATATAAAAATGAACGAAATGGAATAGTATTTTATTCTTATCTCTTGCATTAAATTGCATTTTATATTTAGAACAAGTTAGAGTTGAGTGGATGAACTTATTCTAAGTGATTTAAGTACTTTTAAAGTGTTTAGATAATTTTAAATTAAATTGATAAAAATAAATAAAAAATCATAAGTTAAAATTTCAAACTTATAAATTAAAAATTAAAAGTCAAAAATATTACAATACTAAAAGGAAAATAGGATAAAAATAATTTTTTTTTCAGGTTGATTTTATAAAACAACAATAAATTGGGATAAGTATATTAATGGTCTGAACAGAGCATTTTGGTGAGGAAGGTTGGTTTTCGATGAGCTGTGTCTTCTTCTTCTCTCAATATTTTATAAACTTACCTTCACATGGTCCCCTTTTTATCATAAATCTACACTTATTCTTCTAACTTTTTTTCTATTCACAATTCCTACAAAAAAAACAGAGATGTGGGAACATTTAGAGACACCATGAAATTCCAAACCTTTGATCTTGTTCTTCTTCTTTTTCTACTACTTGAATATCAAGCTTCTGGGCTTAACAATGATGGACTTTTGTTACTGACATTCAAGTACAATATTCTGAGTGACCCTTTAAGTGTTCTGCAGAACTGGAATTCTTGGGATGATACACCATGCTCATGGAAAGGGGTTGGTTGTGGAAATCCAAATGCTTCAGACCCAAACCTTCGAGTGACAAATTTGTCTCTTCCTAATTCTCTGCTTCTTGGTTCTATTCCTTCTAGTCTTGGTATGATTCAATATCTTACAAATCTTGATCTTTCTAATAATTCCATTAATGGGTCTATTCCTCTTACTCTCTTTAGTGCCCCTGAGCTTCAACGCCTTGATTTTTCTAACAACAGAATATCCGGCCAGTTGCCTGAGCTTGTCGGACAGTTAAATAATCTTCAGTTTCTTAACCTCTCCGGCAATGCTTTGACGGGAAGATTACCGGCAAATCTCACTAGGCTTAGTAATCTAACTGTTGTTTCTTTGAAAGATAATTATTTTTTTGGTGCAGTTCCTTTTGGGTTTGATTCAGTTCAAGTTTTAGATCTGTCTTCAAATTTGATTAATGGGTCATTGCCTCCTAATTTTGGAGGCAGTAATCTCCGTTACTTTAATGCTTCTTTTAATAGGCTTTCTGGAGATATCCCACCGGAATTTGGCAGCAAAATCCCTCCAAATGCAACTATAGATCTCTCTTACAACAATTTCAGCGGTGCAATTCCAGAGTCAATTGTTTTTATCAACCAAAATAGAAAAGCTTTTTCTGGTAATCCAGAATTATGTGGTGCGCCGCTGAAAAATTTATGCCCAATTCCGTCAACAGTAACAACTCTGCCAAATTCCCCTGAACCAACTTCTTCCCCAGCAATTGCAGCCATTCCGAAACCCACAGACTCAAACCCAGCCGCCGAATCTCCAAAAGAGGGCAAAAATGGGTTGAGAACTGGCACAATTATAGGCATAATAGCAGGGGATATTGCAGCAGTAGGAGTTTTAGCACTGATTTTCATGTACGTATACCGAGCCAAAAAGAAGAAAAGGAACATAGAAAATAGCATTAAAAAGGAAGCTGAAACTGCAAAAGATTTTGACTGGGCATCGTCAGCATCATCAGAAGAATACAACTGGTTAAGGTCATGGACTTGCTTGAAAAAACAAAGGCACGGAGATGACGACGAATTATCAGAAGCTTCCCATTCAGAAAGTGAAAAATCCCAATTGGGTCATCCTCAGCAGAATCACGTGCATACAGAGCAGAAAACAGGTGAATTAATAACGGTTGATGGAGAAAGGGAACTCGAATTAGAAACACTACTAAAAGCATCTGCATACATTTTGGGAGCTAGTGGGTCGAGTATAATGTACAAGGCTGTGCTAGAAGACGGTACTACACTGGCGGTGCGACGAATTGGCGAAAGTGGTGTGGAACGGTTCAAAGATTTCGAGAATCAAGTGAAGGTAATTGCTAAATTGGTGCACACAAATTTGGTCAAAATCCGTGGCTTCTATTGGGGCGCTGAAGAGAAATTGGTCATCTACGATTTCGTTCCTAATGGTAGCCTTGCCAATGCACGTTACAGTAAGTCCACTTTTTCCCATATACATTATGTTTTAGATCAAATAACGTTACATCAACATTTTTTATTGAGTAGAATCGCGTTTTTTGTTATTGTTTTACTATTTTGATTGTTTTACAGTGGAGAATAAATTGAAACAAAATTGACTAGTCATTATGTGTGTACATTGTACCTAATCATCTCTAATTCTTAATTATCTTTTGAATAATTGTGGTTCTTTAACATTTCGGAATATAAAAGCTTGGAGTAGGTTTGTACTTTAAGACATTTGGTTATGCTGAATATTCAAAAGAAAGACGTAACAAGTCATTCAAATTAAGTTCACACATGTATAAAATTGAGCGCAAATTAGAAAAATGTTATGAATTTCTGCTAAAATGCGCGGGAAGTAAAGGAGATAGTGGACCTTGGAGTGGAGTAGTTGAAACTTTAGTGTTTGTTTTTAATGTGGAAAATAGCAGTAGTTCCCTCACTGCAAGTCAACCGTGTCTGTTTCTAAATGGACGCCCCACAAATTCATAAATACCGCATATCGTCCCCTCTTCTACTGTCACTTACTTGGAAAATGACTACCTTTTTTAAAAAAAAATATTACTCCGTAGGCCATAAGTATGCTCTTTTGTTATGTCAAATTCATGCATTTCTTTTGCCCACAACACCAATAATGTTAAAAGAATCTTCACCCTATTTACCATTTATAGTATGTTGTTTATTTTTTACAGATATGAGAATCTTAGCGCTCAGTTGATTGACTACCTGATGTAATTTTAATGTGCGCATTTTCATGGTTTCAGGAAAGGCTGGTTCTTCACCATGTCACGTACCCTGGGAAATCCGGCTGAAGATTGCTAAAGGTGTGGCTCGTGGGCTCACTTACATTCATGAAAAGAAGCATGTCCACGGCAACTTGAAGCCCAGTAACATTTTACTAGGGGCAGATATGGAGCCCAAGATTGGTGATTTTGGAATTGAAAGGCTTGTAACAGGAGACAGTAGTCATAAGACCTATGGATCTGCTCGAAATTTTGGAAGCAAAAGGTCCACAGCATCCCGTGAGAGCTTCCAGGACTTTACATCTGGGCCTACTCCAACCCCAAGTCCGAGTGCATTGGGCATATCTCCTTACCATGCACCCGAATCGCTTCGTAGCCTCAAGCCCAACCCGAAATGGGATGTATTCTCATTCGGGGTAGTCTTACTGGAGTTGCTAACTGGAAAAGTGATTGTCTCGGATGAAATGGGACCCACATCGGTCATCGGTGCTGTCACGTCAGCAGAGGAAGAGAAGAGTAAAGTGTTACGGTTGGCTGATGTGGCGATACGTGCTGATGTGGAAGGGAAAGAAGATGCATTGTTGGCACTAATGAAAGTAGGGTATAGTTGTATATCACCAACACCTCAGAAGAGACCAGGCATGAGAGAGATCGTTCAAGCATTGGAAAAATTTCCAACTAATTCAACCAGTTCATCATACTATTATGCACCTTAATTAGCAATGATTAAAAGATGGACAAAATTGTAGAGACAAGAGACTTTGTATGTAATGAGACTGACAACTTTTCTTTCTTTTTTTTTTCAATTTATTTTGGTTTGTCCTCTTAATATAGTATTAGCCATTGGTTTTCTTTTTAATCGCGATTAGTGTAATTGTCCGCGCTTTGTTGTGGTGTAGTTTTCTTAAACCTTATGGTGACTTTGGATTATCAATATATATGACAACTTATTCTGTGCTTGTATTTTTTTGGCTCTTTAATGTCATTCAATTTTATTTTAGTACTTGTCATGATTCGCTATTGATATTTAAGACCATTGAATAAGGCACAAACTTTGTAATCACTAAACAACAGCAAATTAATTTCTGATATATTATACTCTATTTTTCCTTTCGGTGGACAAAGATTTTATGTCTTGAAGATGATTGATTTCATTTTGGACTTTAGAGAATTGCAATAGCACTTATTTAGATAATGTTTGACTGTATGTAATATGGACAAAGAAAACCACATTATTTGTTGCCAACGAGACACTTCGAATAAACTAGCATGATGAGAAATACTTTCGAAGTTTTGGCTATTTAATTTACAAAATACGTACACAAAATGTAAATAATATATATACACACTATATAATAATATAAATTTACTAAACATATACCACATATTTATATATGATACAATCGAATATATATAAAATGTGTCTCCCATATTTGATAAAGTAGATAGGCGATCCTAGGATGGGACTGGGAGATTAAAAAGTCTCGATCACGCATTTGCCTTTAAGGAGCTTAGGCATAAGACAAACAATTAAGAGCAACAAAATTCAAATACTAGTAATTGATTTGGATGCTTGCCTATTTGCCTTTTCAATTCAACAGAACTTTTTAATTTTTATTTTTTTTGTAGAAATATGCTATTTTTTTTTCTTAAGTAAAAAATATGTGCCACGTAATCCCTTATTAAAAATTAATTTCACGGCGGTAGTAATTTTATGGTTAACTTTAAGTAGATATGTTATATTAAGAAAATATTTATCAATTATAATAATAATAATAATTTTTGTCACTGGATACTTATAATACAATTTTAATCCATATTACATAAAATAATTTATTAATCACATATAATACAAGTTTTATTTATGAATAATACATTTATTACACACATTAATACACTTATAAATACATTGTATCACTTTTTTTTTATACCAAACAAACATAATATATTTTAAAAACTTATAATAGATTTATATTGCATTCATAATTCACTTTTAGTATATAACAAATTTATCATAATATTATTATGTATTGCTAATAATAATAATAAATATAAAAAGTATCGCTAAAATTACTTATTATTTATTAAAAAATACTCACCCCAATATTTGGTTTGTCCTCTCATCAAATTGTGCGGCCCATGTGAATTGACCCATTGGGCTATGTTAGTTGGGCCTACGATCCGAATCCATTGATCACCGACCCTTTTCAATTTGAAAACCTATAGCTGGTGCAAGAATTCCCGCTCAAACCCTCATTTCAAACGCTCTTTCTCTCTCTCCTCTCTCTGTTTCTCTCTCTACGGAGCCTTCTAGAGATCTTTTCCGACGAGGAAAAAGGTGAAGGAGAAATGGCGGCACACATAGGAATGATGGATGGGGCATACTTCGTCGGTAGATCGGAAATCCTGGCTTGGATCAATTCCACACTTCATCTAAATCTTTCCAAAGTCGAAGAGGTATTGAATCTCTCCTTTACCAACTCTGCAACATCAGTTAAAATTCGAATTCATTAGTGCTTCTTTCAAATTGATGCGCTTTTGATCCACGCACAGGCGTGTACCGGTGCGGTTCATTGCCAGCTAATGGATGCCGCTCACCCAGGGCTAGTCCCTATGCACAAGGTCAATTTCGATGCGAAGAATGAGTATGAGATGATCCAGAACTATAAGGTTCTTCAGGATGTATTCACTAAACTCAAGATTACCAAGGTTAGTCAATTTTGAAGTTAAATTTAGTTTTATCCTTGTTAATCTCTTTTGAAAATTATTTTCTATGTTTACTGAGTGACCATGAGTTAAATTTTTGGATTTGATCTACGTGGCCTTACAAATTGCTGGTTTTTTTCTAGTCAATTGATGTTAAATTCTGTGTTTGTGGTATTAGCACATTGAGGTTAGCAAATTGGTGAAAGGAAGACCTCTTGACAACCTGGAGTTTATGCAATGGTTGAAGAGATACTGTGATTCTGTTAATGGAGGAAATCTTCACAGGTAACCTTTTCAACCTACGTTTCTCTGTTGCAATTTTTTGATTTAATTCTTTTCAACAACCTTACTTATGGTCTGTGTATGTTTGTGCTGAGGCATGGATTTACTGTTATAATGGAAAAGGTGAAAACTGGAAATTAGGGCACAGAAATTGTTCACCAACGTAGAGATAAAGAAAGAAAATGTCCAGCAAAGAGAGTTGAATATATTACCTAGATGTATTGAATAGGTAAAATGGGTCATATTTGTTGAGTAAAATTGGGTTGAGTTTATGAAAAGGTTATGAACTTAATTGCCACATTTGCTTGGGTCAAAATGAATTTGTGTTGCAGATCCTATCCCAGTTTCCCCTTTGCTGAACTCAAATTTCACTTGTTTGTCTTGATTTGTTCTTTTTTTAAATTTCCTAGTTTGCAGCTATGCAATCGAGTTATTAAATAACTGTACTGAAGCTTTGTATGTTGTTCGGTCTTTTAAAAAATAGCTCTATGTGTGTGTTGGATCCTCCAAATGCTATGCTATGCATTTTTGGAGTATCTGACATTGGTGCGGCAACATTTGCGAGGATATGAGCAACATAGGATGCTTTCACCCGCATTAGGGCTATGTTTCCACTCTTGTTTTCATTTTTTTCTCTTTTTTTTTTTAATAAAGGTTTCTGATGTTTTAATTTGGTTAGTTGTATCGTTATCCAAATTGACCCAATCTTTTGGAGTGGTGGATATAGGCTACATCGATTGTAACATTTGAGTTCAACCAGTACTAGTTCACGGCATTAGGATTTTTAATGGATCAGGGTTGACACCCCTATTCTACAACGATAGAACATATATGTATGGTTACTTTTTAAGCCAACCACAGATCCTATCAAGCACGTACTCCTTTTCTGAGTTGCAAACTGGAAAAAAAATTATGAACTCTGGGATTCTAAACTGAAAAACTCCTCAAACAACTTGAAAATAAGTGTTAAGATAAGAATATACTGGCGAGAAGCTCTTTTATTCTTCTATCACCAACCACGTCCTTCATCATTGTTTCTAGACAATCCTTTCTCTCCACCAAGCTTGCAAAGCATGGTGAGTACTCCCAAATCCATAGAGAGAAAGGTTACGGTATGTTAACAACAATGACAAAAAAAGTCAAAAATAGGCAAGTGTTATAATGGATCTTTATGAAAATGAACCTGGCTAGATGTGCTCTCTTCAGCATGTGTTACACCACCAGTCGAATATAGTGTTGAATGGGCAAGGGTTTTGAATGACATACTTATATAAGGCAGAACAAACATAGAGGAATTACAGAACCCAACTCTCCAACTAGTTCTTGGTCTGAAGAATAGTTCATAGTTTGTTGATTTATTGTATGAATTGCAAGGTAGCCTTGTGATGCTACTTGTGTAGAATTACTGTATGACCTTTCATATTTATGAGTCTGCTTGCTATGTATGGGAGTATTAGCACAATCTTATACTCTCAGAAATTGTTTACCTGCAAGTTAACTTGCATTAAGGATTCCTTGTTTTACTGACTTGAAGTTGTAATGAAGCATGTGCTTAAGTGAGGGTTATACCTTTGTTCTCATTGACATTAGAAACTTGCCTAATGGAGAACTGTTGTTTCTTTTCTTTATATCAATGTCAGTTACAATCCTCTTGAAAGAAGGGAAGGGTGCAAGGGTGCCAAAGATGTGAACAAAAGATCTGCTCCTTCACAAAATGCTACCAAAAACGCCTCAACTTCTTCAAAGCATGTCTCCCATAACTCTAGAAGAAATGAAGTACCTCATGTAAGCAGCACAAATCAATCTGGTAAGATCTCGAGGCCTTCTTCAAGTGGAGGATCATCAACCTATTCTGAAACAGAACGTACGGCACATGAACAACAGGTAATACTAATTGATCAGGTATGGTTTTGTTTGAACCACTGAAGACTTATTACTAAATTCAATGCAGATTACAGAGTTGAAGTTATCGGTTGATAGTCTTGAAAAGGAAAGGGACTTCTACTTTTCAAAGTTGAGGGACATTGAAATCCTGTGCCAATGTCCAGAGATTGAAAACCTACCTGTACTACTCTTTCTATTCTCTAATCAGTAAAGTTATGCAGATTTTTTATAGCAGCATATTCAATTTTGTTTTTATCTTATATCTTACAGGTGGTTGATGCAGTGAAGAGGATTCTGTATGCTATGGATGATGACGCATCACTTGTAGATACTGAAGCCATGGTATCTGAGCAACACCAGCAAGTAGAGACATTGAGTTGCATATCTGAAGAGGCAGAAGAAAGGCTGAGAGTAGACACTCAAAAGAGAAAAAACATTGTCAATGTTGACGTTGACCTTGCTGCCAGCAACACATTGTCTCCAAGGCAAAGGATTTCTGATGCTTCTGATGTCCATTGCAGTGGATCTCTTGTGACATATTGATCAACCTTGTCTCCTGGATAGATGATTGGGGAATAATTCGTGCTACCGTCTTTGTTACTCTAGATATATGTTGTCTGAGCATATTTCATTTTTAAGCAATATCGTTTGAGGAATTCCATCAGTATAGAAGTAGTGAATATAAAAGCCTATCTGGTTAGTCTGATTGTCTTTTGTGTACAACATTGCCCTATGTTATTATTGTTCTATAGCAAGTATTGGCAACTGAACTGGTTGCTTTGTAGTCACTGCACTGTAGTGCAAGTCTTGGATCATTTTGCTTATGATGATTACTGTGGTTTAATGGATACTTTAATTTTCAGTCATATTTTTGCGTATCAATTTTCATTTCTTATGTAGTGACTTCAGCTTATTTGTTTTATTATTACTAGCACTATCAGGAATTTCACCATGATGAATGTAATAACTACTATGTCAAATTTGCAATGTATATAAAATTTTAATTGATGCACAATTGAAAGAATACCACAAAAGAGTTTCTTGGTTAAAATTTTGTCACATCTTGTCTTCACAAATATTTACTTAATTGGTCAACAAAATATAATCAGACTTGCATGTAATGTGTATTAAATATCTAATTATGTATGCTTCTCTATCTCTATATGGTAATTGTCATCGGATTTTGATTTTTGAGGAAATAACAGCACATAAAATTAGAACCAACTGAAACGACCAATCTCTAGGTAACCACCAGTTCGCACAATAGGCGGCCTTAAAATTAGGACCAATTACTCCCTTTTTAATAAATCCATATTTTCAATTTGGAATACTAGCTATCGTGTTATTGTTGAACAAGAATTCTGGAAGAGCTGCAATATGAATACATCAACCAATAAGGTATGATTTGAAGATTCAAATCTTTTTTGTCTTGCCCGTAAAAAAAATGGAAATTGTGCATCATATTTTGTTATTTACTTAAAAAAGATATTGACATATATTACAGGTTACACAGGATGTTAAGGCACCAAACCAAATGGAAAGTGTGAATTACGAATCATCAGTTGGACAAGGACAAGAACAAAGACCTGTAGAAGTAATTCAATCAAACACTAGCGGTGGTGTATTAGCTAATGCTGCTGCCTCTGTTGCATCCACCCTTGAGTCCGCCAAAAGAGCTATTTCACGGAAATAACTCCATAATATATACGAGTACTATATATCTCTTGTCTAATTTTATTTCTAAATGCGAAAACACCTACACGTTGGATGTATCCATACTTCAGTCTTAAGAAAATATTGATCATGATATTTTCGCTACTCTTGTATAAATATTTGCTAGTAAATCATAATTACTAGTGTTTCTGTTACGTTAAGTCAAATTAATTATGAGAGTAAACGAGACAAGAAAATATACAAGGACAAAAGGATGAAATATACCTTGCTAAGTTTTTATAATCTCGTTATTTTCTTGAGTTTTTCACGTGACTCGAACTTCTAACCTACAAAAAGATAAAGTTTGATTTATTGCATTGCCAACGATTCTTTACTTCTCATACAAGTAATGTGTGATTTGTTTGTATTTGCAAATTTTAAAAGGGAACCTGCTTTTAGTACACGTACGAATCACCAACGGATTGAGAGTATTGTTAAAAGACGTACAGATGCTTTCTTAGCCAAAAAGTGAAATAAGAATAAATTTGAATACTTTGTTCTCCTCAAACATTATCAGAATCATATTCTCTTCTCTCTTTTTTTCCTTTAAAGATTCGGAAAAAATGCGATTCATTATTTGTATACAAAAAAACCATAGTCTATTAGTGAAGTGCGATGAACTAAGTCAAGTAGTAGTTCATTTTAGAGCAATGGGTATGTCAATTTCCAAGTTTGTAAAAATGTTATTTGCAAAGAAAGAGATGAGAATATTAATGGTAGGACTCGATGCGGCTGGCAAAACAACCATTTTGTACAAGTTAAAACTCGGGGAAATTGTCACTACCATACCTACTATTGGTATTTTTGCTATCTCACCTCTATAGACGTAATTACTATGAATTCTATATAGGTTCAATTGCAAAGAAAAAACTTTATATTTTCTCGAATATTTGATTATTATTTTTAATATATACATTAATTGAAATCAGGATTTAACGTGGAGACAGTAGAGTACAAGAATTCCAGCTTCACGGTATGGGATGTGGGTGGACAAGATAAGGTATTTAATAATAAATTAATTCTCAAAATATATATATATATATATATATTAGAATGAAAGTTAGTTACTAGGTTGATGTTGATTATATTAATGTAACTAATTGTTTTAGTAATTAATTGTACAGATCCGGCCTCTATGGAGGCACTATTTTCAGAACACACAGGGTCTAATATTTGTTGTAGATAGTAATGATCGAGATCGAATTTCAGAAGCCAGAGATGAGCTACACCGCATGCTTAATGAGGTAAAATACTATAGTACTCCTTCATCCCATATTAATTGTCACATCGATGATGAATAATTCATAAATTCTCGTAACTTTTAAAATACGTACAAATTATGTTATGTAGGAAGAATTACGAGGCGCTACGATTCTTGTATTCGCAAATAAACAAGACCTTCCAAATGCTATGAATGTTGCAGATATCACCGATAAACTTGGCTTGCATTCACTCCGACAACGACGCTGGTAAACCTCAAACTTAATATTATATCGACACAGCAAAAGAATTTTTGCATCATCATTAATATTATTATTATTAGTATATGTAATTGCCCATGATAAGTGAAATTAGTTCTATGAAAAGAAGGTGTTACAAGTGAAATTATGCTAATAGGTAGTACTATTTTTGTAGGAATTTTAGTATTTTTTGTCACCTGCCTAGCCGTAATAGTAATTAGTTCGTATTTGGTGTAAACTCAACGGATAATACAAGTAAAATAATAAGTGTGTTAATCGATATACTCACTAATTATACTAATTTTTTTTGTATTTTCTACTAATAAAGGAGTGTGAAAAACTTATTTTCTTCTATTCAAATTGTAAGAGGGCAATAAATCTCACTTTCTCCGTGTTTTTTTCAGGTACATTCAGAGTGCTTGTGCAACATCTGGACAGGGACTTTATGAAGGACTTGATTGGTTATCACTTAATATCACTGGCAAGGCAAGAACATTATGGCCTTTTAATCTCCTCTTTTAATTTCATTTTTTTCTCACCAAAACAAAACTGAATTTACTTGGTTAAATCATAATTGCAGGCATAAATTCAAAGCAGCATCCAGCTCAAGAAAATCCTCTTCTTTAAACCCCAAACGCGTTGATTTTAATAGAAGCTATGACTATACGTATATTCTGATGCAACATTTCATTATTGTAAACTATAGTATTGAATTCCATGATTTTTGCCTATCCGTGTATGATTGAATTTCGTAATTTATGACTTTATGTATATGGTTGAAAAATTAAAGTCACTGGATATTCCCAAAGTAGACTATAGGGTAAATTCAATATGATAATTAAACACTCATTGACATTCACGACTTCCTTCTCCTTTTAAGGCTGATCAGAAAGAGAATATCGTAATTCTTCATGGTGAATATCTAAACTGGTTGTTTGATGCTCATTATTTCTTGTTTAAGCAATTCATACATATTTTGATCTAAGATTACACTCTTCCGAGTTTAAGTAGTAACATATTCTTCCATAAATCTAAAATCTAAAATATAAAAGAAATTAACAATGCGTTTTCACAACTCGACCGCTACATCAATTCTGTTCCATTTAATCCCTCTTTCATGGCGGCATATTTTTCGGGCTAAGTAATATTAATGCTAGACGCGCAAATAATGGTTGTGGTTTTGGGAATAAATTTGAGAATAATCAATAATGTAATGATGGTGTATCAAATGACATTAATCATTGATAAGTTGGATTTTTTAAATTTTATAATGGAAGAACTTACTACCTGAGCCCTTAAACAGCCTTAAGCAAAGAAGGCCCATACAGCCACATATTGTTGCTTCAATTGTCTTAATTGACCTAATATCTTAGGAACAAGAATAAAGTGTAGTTATTGACCACCAATGTTTTTTTTATTAAATTCAATGCAATATTACATAAATGTAAAGTTGAGACATAAATCTAACGGAAGCTGCTAATCATCTACTCCCTCTGTCCCTAATTACTTGTCCACTTTGACAAATCAAGAAAGGATAATTTTTTTTACCTATTATACTCTCAATTAATGACTAATTACTTTGAAAAATGCGGAACTTTTCATCCACTTCATAATTAATAGGGGTAAAATGATAAACTCACTATGTCATTACTTGCGGATTGGACATACAATTATAAGTTTGTAACGCTCCAAACTCGGAGACACGTACCATTTGGGAAATCAAAATAACGCTAGAATGCAACATTAACCGCTTGTCTTTCTCCATGTATATCGTCAATTATCTATCATTACTTTGGTCTTTACAAATTCGTTTCATTTTTACAATGTCATTGTACATTTATCTAACTAGTCGATTTTACTGTCCTCATATGATGAGACACATTTGTACACTCTGAAATCATAAGCAAAATGTAGAAATTTTGTGGAAAGAGAGAGGAGCAGGTATATGCAGGGCCTCAAATAATTAATTACGTATGACATTTGTGCTACGGCATAATTAATCGTCTTTCTTTGTTCATAACTACAACGTAATAACAAGTCTATTAGCTATGTTTGGTCTTGTTTTCTGCAAGGTCTTATATAGTACTATCTACACAAATGTGAAAAAAGACAGCTCCTCATGTTTGGTCCTCAACCTATTTCATCAGAGCATTAATTAATAGAACAAATAAGTACTGAAAAAATTGAATCATTTCTTCAAAAAATAAAAAATGATATTAGAAACAAGTTCAACCTTACCTGTCCCCCATCTACAATTTCTTCTTCTGTTTGATATATCACATGATGAATACTGTAGTGTTACCTTTTTCATCATCTGTTTCCAATTGTTTTATGTTTTTTTCTAAAAAAAATCATCTAGTCTAGTCTTAAAATAGAAGGTTAGCTTAAAGTGATTCAAAGACAAAAAGTTGATTTAAATGATAATAATTCTTCTTAGTCTTCAATATTAGTAGCCTACAAAATAAAGTGTCACAAAGTTGCCTAACCTTTAATATCCAAGAATTGCATACAGATACAAACACCTATAATTTGTTGGTGATTTTAATATCCTCTTTATTAGGGTATCAAGATTCTCATCTGTTTTGCCAATATATGATATATGGTAGGTAACAAATTGGACCAATATTACCAACCAGTGATATTGGGTTTTGGGTGAGTCCGTACGGTGTCGCGTTGGTTAGGGACTGCTTTACCCCAATGTAAAACTTCTTAGCACGAATTCTAATTTAGTCGGACTCCAACGTAGGTATTAGACACGGTATGGAAAACCCAAAAAAATAAAATTGGACCAATATCGTATTTGTCTTTGCCTCATACCAATATTTAGGAAAATATTCAAAACCCAAACTTGCTTTTTTTTGTTGTTGTGTGTGTGTGAAGGAATAATGCACAATACTCTAGTAAATATTGAAGAGTAGAACAGAGACAAAAAGAAAAGGAAAGATGAAAAAAGAAAAGAAACTCTATTATCTAGGAGATATATATAATTGCCAGCGGAGTTTACTCCTAGAGTTGTGGTCAAACTTGCAAGTTTTTTAACGTTACATTATAGTGTTGTTATTCTAAAATAATTGGGTGGTCCCTAATTAAGACTATCATTACATAACGACTTTCAAACACACTCAGGACCCAAAGATTGGTCACTTTCTACCGCTTAAGAAAGTTGTAAGTTCTGCATCTATTATTGTACATCAAAATGTTATCATATAGTAGTACGATATATGGCAGCTAAGAATCCGTTTAGTAGTCACAACAATCATTTTTATGTGTCTTGTCTTCTTAGAGGCGGAGCTAGAAGTTCAGGTACAAGTTCAACCGAATCTAGTAACTTTTGCTCAAATACTATAGGAGTATTTGTATTAAGAAGTTTTATTAGATATGTACAAACATTTACATTTAGAACTCAATTATTAACACCGTCAAAACTATGGCTTCTCCTTTGCATTTAGGTCAAAACTATGGCTTCGCCTTTGCATCTACTATAACTTTTGCTAATCAATCTATTAGATCATCTTAATGATGACATTGTGTTATGCATATCGGGCTTATCTATTCATGCAACAAATGAGAGTTTTCGGTGGAACCGGTGAACCACGCGAGCTGGTTAGATGCGTGGGACAGAGGGCTCGTAGTACCTGCTACAGCGTCAAGCAGTTTCACTTAGGATTATGTGCCTAGAAGTGGACTATATTGACAAGACACGTAGTAAGTAGACAAGGATTGCTATAAAGCCAGGGGCAAGTATGAATTAGGGACAGTAAATTCAATGGTGCATCACCTACTAGTACTTTTGGATTAGCTAATAAGTAAACAAAAGTGTATGAATGGTTCATTGTTTTTCAAAATAAGGTCTAAGTTTAGGAGAAAAGTCTATGCAACAACTACTGAAATCCCACTGGCCGACAATCTATTCCTGCCCTCGAGACATATCTCTCCACATTCTAATTTAATATACTACTACTTCAGTAACATATAGTCTAATGCCAACCTGTCCTACTTTGAAAATCTTTCAAAAAACATATAATCCATTACATGGGGGCATACATCTCTATCTATGATCCCACATCCAAGAATCAGGATCAAGTTATGGCTTTTCACAACATTCATCTTTGACATACAAAGGAAACATAATCATTGATATCTTGGAATCATAATTCATCGATGATAATGATTGTATTCAACATAATTCAGCAGCATTGATTCAACTCAAGGGAAAACTCCACCAATCCCATTTCCAATGAAGGAGGGGGTGGAGTTGATGTTCACATAGTCTAGATCATCGGACGAATTTAGTCCAGTAAAACTTAAATGGTGCATCAGAGCATTGTGCAATTGCATTTTTAAGAGAACATACCAAAAAAGAGAGTAACCATTGCCGAAATACTAGATAATCTAGAGAACAAGATATCGATCAGTGAAGATTACTACCCAGTGGAGCTAGTGTCATTCGCTGATCTTGAGTTTTGTTTCTCTTATACTGAGGCTCAGGTGAGGATGAAATCGAAGATGCTACTGACCATGATTCATTCGAGCTCTCGCTACTAAAATATGCATCAATAACACCACTTGGACTACCAGGTACCAAATGATGTTTGCGCTTGAGGCTTTGGCAGAGCTTGTAACAGGAAGTGCCCATTAGCTCAAGAATAAGATCATGGCATTCCTCAAGGCTGTCCTGTTTATTGATCAAGAACTTTAATGTTACAATAGACTCAAATGCTAATCAAATTTAGATGTTAAAATTCAAATGTGAAAGATAACAGACCTTTCTGACTTTCAGAACACTCATGAGCTGATTCTGGTATTCCATAGCATTGTTAGGCTCAATCTCATTGATCACATAAAACATTGATGCAGTTGCAATAACAGATGGAGGATAATGCAAGAGCCTAGAATCTGCATTCGATTCGAATAGTTTGATGATCAACCACTAGTACTAATTGTACAACAAAAGATTTCTATTTCATCAATGAAACAATCAAAATCAAAAGCAGGTAGATTTCTCACCAGTGATAATATCAAGAATGAGGCGTTCACACTTCTTAAGAAAATCCAAATGCAGGTTGGTCATGAATCCAAATCTCCTCATAATATGATCAATGAAAGATAACGGTGTCACCAGATTCATTTTCCACTTAAGAGTAGAAAGCACCAAGAGTTCCATTCTCTGTATGGTCTTTGCCTCAAACACAAATCTTGAATCAGCAACCTAAAACAATAAAAACAGAATCAGCATTAGATACAACAGACTCCCTAAATGAACACACACATAAAAACTGACACTCAGACATTTATACAAACACCAGCATTGCACATTTCAAGAAAACATACTTGTAGGTCTAACAAAAGGGGAACTTGGGTCTCCTCCACTTTAGCAGCAATGGAAAGACAGGCAACAGCAGCAAGCTGACTCATCCAAGGCTTATCTTTCTGAAAGCACAATCCAGACACAAACCTATCAAAATAGTTCACAGCTAAAACAGCAGTGGTAGCAGTAAAACCATAGTAACCAATGACCCTCAACATCCAATCCAAAGCCTCTTTTCTAGCCCCCATTAAAGACCCATCTGAGATTAAAGATTCAAAACCCAAATGAAACTCTTTTTCCTTAGATAAAAGTGTGGCAAGCTCATCATCTTCCCAAAACATGTCACATTCTAATAAAGGTAGAGTCTTTTTAACATTTTCAACCCATTTTTCATTTCCCACATCTAAACTAGACCATTCACCTAAATCATCATCCAAGAATCGATCTTCCTCACAGTAAAGGCCATCAAGAAGAGCAGAAATAGGATTTTGGAGCTGGGAATCTAAACGGAAAACCATCTTCTCCTTCTTCTACAGGGAAGAAGACAATGAAGGCTTTACTCATTATCTTTAAGGTAAGCCAAAACTCAATCTTGGACCCAGTAACATATCTGCTGCTTGGCTTATGGGTTTTTTCTCTCTCTAAAGGACAGAAAAAAGGGAAGAGAGAGAGAGAGAGAATAGGAAGAGCCAAAAGGAGAAGAGAGTAGAGTAGAGGAGGGTAACCAAAGAAGTAAGCAAAGGAGGGATTTTATATGAGAGAGCTTTCACGCTTGTCCTTTTTTTTCCAAAAAATCTCTACATCCTTTTTCACAGTCATATATATAAAATAATATATCTATTCTTTAACGTGTTTGTTTTTCAAAGGGCTTTTGGGTGGGAGTCTTTGCCGCGCTAGCCAAATTGCGCACATTCACTCAAAATGCGTCTCCTATTATTTTCGATTCAATTTGTTTGTCTTTTATTCTCTTTTTAATTCATTTCAAAGAATTTTGTTTTTTTGGTAAAGTTTTAAATTCTAATTTTTCATCTGATATATTTATAGTAAAACTCCATAATATAGTTACCATGTAGTGTTTGATCATAGATTTTCAAATATTTTTAAAGAATTATATTTATATAAAGTTTGAATTAAAGTTTCAGAATGTATTTGGTCATAACTTTTTAAAACATATTTCATTTTCCTTTTTATTAAAAATAAAATAAAATATGACTTGTACTCTTATAATCTAAAGGGAAAAGGGTCAAAAATGCCCTTAAACTATGCAAAAGGAACAAAAATGCCCTCCGTTTGTAGTTTGGTCCAAAAATGCCCTTGTCGTCAATACTTTGGTCCAAAAATGCCCTTATTGTTATTTTGGGTAAAAAATGCTCATTTTTTTAAATAAATATATTATTTATTTTCTTTTCAACATATTCTATTTCTAATAATATTTTTTTAAATTAGTAAATGTTTATCTTACTTCATCAATTCAAGAAAAAAATGAAAATGAAAACATTTCTTATTCTATTATAATTATATTTTATCGTTATATAAATATAAATTAATGATAGATATACTATGATCTTATATATATGACATATATTATCTGTTGAAAGGGTTCATGCAGTTATTCTATTTTAATTGAT